>CAUYRH010045862.1:0-56277 GCA_963574655.1 Perodicticus potto
TAATCTCAGTGCTTGAAATTGAATTGTTCAAGAGCTCTATTTCTTCCTGGCTAAGTCTAGGGAGAGGGTATGATTCCAAATATTGATCCATTTCCTTCACGTTGTCAAATTTCTGAGCATAGAGTTTCTGGTAGTATTCAGAGATGATCTCTTGTATGTCTGTGGCATCAGTTGTAATTTCCCCTTTATCATTTCTGATTGAGATTACTAGAGAGTTTACTTTTCTATTTCTAGTTAGCCTGGCCAAAGGTTTATCTATTTTATTTATTGCTGAATATTGTCTGGGCAACAGGTGATCTTCTGGGGTGTGCGATGTTAATCCTAATGCTGATATAGCTGTATGAGATGGAGACCTGAGGCCTCTGCTGATTTCTCAAACCCCGCAGGGCTGAGAGCTGTAGCCTTCTTAAGGTTGCTTGTCATGTACAGAGGTGTTATTCTACATCTCTCCCAGCTTCTTTGCAGCATCACCAGTGCATAGGCCGGGATGTTCTCCTTTGATTTTGGGGCAATACTCAGATCAGAACAAGAAAAAGGCTGAAGGAGGCCTCTTGGGTGCATTGGAATCCTTGAACTTCTTTTTTGTTTCCCTTTTAGGAGGGATATAGGTTTTCATTTCTCTTTCATAATGGGCCTTAACAGCCTTTGCCATATCTTCAAATTTTCCTTTCTCTTTAGCAGACATGGTCTTCCACCTCTCTGAGCAGGTCTTAGAAAACTCTGAGAAGTTGACTGAAGCATTGGGGTGCTTCTTCTTGTGCACCTTCCGACAAGTGTGCACAAAGAATGCATATGATGACATTTTGCCTCTCGGCTTCTTTGGATCTCCTTTGTCCATGTTTAGTTATTTTTCCTCAGCAAGGCACAGAGTCTCCCAGTGCCCATCCGGCTCTCACTTGCCCCCCGTGTTGTCTGTATGGAGCTCAGTGTACTGCAATGGCTGTGAGAGCAGGAGCCAGACACAGCCTCCTCACTCCCTCTGCTCTGTGCCTCTATACTCTTTAGAGAAAGATGAGATGCAGTTTCTCATGCCTTCCCCATGCATGACTGTGGGAAGGGGGCTAAACACTTAGAGAAAGAGGCCGCTTCAAAACAGGTTATTTTTGGTTAATCATAAATTCACTGAAAAGCATTTCTTTCCTGGGTATTCGAATTTAATGAAGATACTGGCAGTATTTAATGTGGGACGTTCATTTTCCATGCAGTTTGTGTTCATCTACTTACGTCTGTTTATTGAGCGCATGCTGTATGGTAGGCAGTTGGCTAAAAGCCGGGTGTGAAGGGAGCAGAATGGTCGGGCCTGCCCTCACAGAGCTCATGTTGTAGGGGAGGAGACGCAGCGACGTTGGGGAATCCCAGGTGCATGTACCTGGCTGCTCTGAGAAGTGTTCAGAGGAACATTTTATTCTAGATGGTTTCCATGTATGATGATATATTTGCAAAAAGAGGACCCTAATATAAATATTCCTTTATAGCTATATTTTTAATTTAATATTTCATAATGAATTTTCCATCCATTGCCTTAAATCACACCCCACTGGCCCATTATATTTAACTACTTTAAATCGTTGTCAGTTTTCCTCTTACTATAAATAATTCTGAGAAACTATATATATTTGGGGAGCATATTAGTAGGGGTAGACTAGTTGGGGTAGACTAAGTGAGTGAAACAGTAGACCTAAAATATTGTTTGAATGCAGTAGAAGTATCTGTTTTTCACAGAATTGCTCCAAGTGAGTGTTTTAGGGCAGCAGTCCTCAACCTTTTTGGCACCAGGGACTGGTTTCATGCGAGACAATTTTTCCATGAAGTGCGGGACCAGGGTTAGGTGGGACATAAGCAGTGGACTGTGATCCCCGCTGCTCAGTAGGCTGTGATCCCCGCTGCTCAGTAGGCTGTGATCCCCGCTGCTCAGTGGACTGTGATCCCCCTGCTGCTCAGTGGACTGTGATCCCCGCTGCTCAGTGGACTGTGATCCCCGCTGCTCAGTGGACTGTGATCCCTGCTGCTCAGTGGACTGTGATCCCCACTGCTCAGTGAACTGTGATCCTTGCTGCTCAGCTCCTGCAGTGGGACCCGGTTCCTGAGTTTCATGTGAGGCAGTTTTTCTACAGACTGGGTGGGAGTGGGGGTGGAGCTCTGAGGCCCAGCTCCTAAAAGGCCTGAAGTTTGGGGACTGGAGTGGTTGTGTGCTCTGCAGAGCCAGGCTGATGCTGGATTTGCCATTTCTAGCCTGTGGGCTTTCTTAACTGTCTGCCACCTGCAGGGGGCGGGGGGGTGGTCCCTGTGTCATGCCAGTAACAGTGGCTAAAGTGGTTTTCTAGAGCACTTCTGGAGCTGCCTTGAAGCCATTGAACTAATGGGCTTGAGTGGGAAGGCAGCACCTTTAATCTGATTTTCATGTTGCACTAGCTCTCTCATTTGGGAAAGCTTTGAAAGCAAAGGCAGGAATCTGCGTACCCGCCGCCTGTTTCTGTGTGTCTAAAAGCTAAGGGTTTTTAAATATTTTTTAGTCATTGAGAGAAAAACATTTTTTTGACACATCAAAAGATGAAATTTCGTTGTCTGTAAATAAAGTTTTATTGGAACACAGCCGTACTTGAATATGCATCATCTGTGGCTGCCTGCCTTCATGCTGCAACCAGAGAGCTCATTGTAACACAGATTGGATGGCCTACAAAGCCTAAAGTATTTATTGTCTGACTTGTTAAAAAATCTGCCACACTCTTGGCTCAAAGCACCATTTAGAGTTATCTCTTATAACTTGGGGTATAGAAACCATTGGTTTGTCCAGTCTTACAAGGCCTTTATTTCTGGACTTTATCTATTCTACATGTAAAACAGCTAATTCCTTCCAGAGTTCCTCACTCATAAAACCTTTCTGAAAACAGGGGTATGCTATCATTTGGCTCTTCTCAGCTATTTCACATAGGGTTTTTTAGCTTCAGGAGACAACATGTTTGACCTTCTAAGTTGTGACATTCTTGATTTCACTAAATCTTTTGCCACAGCATTACACGGGTTTCTAGTTTTCTGATTTGTCACCTCTGTTTCCTCTCCACTTGCCTGTTAATTGGCTGCCACACATTTCAGCTTGCTACCAGTACCCTCACTAGGTGACACTTTGGTACTAGTGAGTGTAGTCTGTGCTGCATATAGTAGGCCTGACAAGTAACAGGCCTTGTCATTTCTCTAACAATTCAGTGTAGCTATTATGAGGTTACAGTGATGGGGACACTGAGGTTAGAGATACAGTCTGCCTTTGGGACTCAGGCTGACAGAGCTCTGCCATCTTCAGTTTATGGCTTTCAGTGTCACAGGACTTGTCTTTGCCATTCTAGCTCATGAGGACTGGAAAAGGCCTGGAGAGGATTTGAAGTAAGATATACACCTGAGCCTGGACAGGGCCCACAGCATATCTGTTTCCCTTTCATGGAGAGAACGAGGCACGGGCTGCCCTAAGTGCAGTAGAAGTTGGGTGCATAGGGTAGCTGGGAATTTGCTATAGGTGAGGGAAGAACAGATTTTGGTGGACAGCAAGCATTTGCCTTCCAGAGGTACATGTTTTCTTGGGTTCCTTAAATGAAGGTGGCCAGATTGTGAAGAGTTTACTGCTGGAATAGGTTTATTTATAGGAAAAATATCTATGCACGTGTAGTTTTTAAAGCAACTCTATAAGTGAATTGTTCCTGAATAAAATATGCATGTATTTTCAGGCTATTGCACATTACGAACAATCTGCTGATTATTACAAAGGAGAAGAATCCAATAGGCAAGTATTATTTTTCTTAATACAATTTAATGGGGGTTTTAGGTCTTTTGTATATTTTGTGAGTGTATTTATGCCAAATGAAGGTGTACTGGGGCCCATGTGCACAGTTTTTATTTTTTCGTTAATCTGTTACTTACTCTGCTCTGGTTCTTGATTTCAGCTCAGCCAACAAGTGTCTGCTGAAGGTGGCAGCATATGCCGCCCAGCTTGAGCAGTACCAGAAAGCCATTGAGATCTATGAGCAGGTGAGGACACTGACGTCTCCTCAGAGAGAAGTTATGAATTATTTTTTAAAATTAAACTTAATCTTTTACCTTGAGATATAATTCACACACCAGGTTATTCATCCTTTTAATGAGTACAATTCATTTGTTTTTGGTATATATTCACAAATTTGTCTAACCATTGTCATTACCTAAATCTAGAACATTTTCATCACTACCCAGGGATGAAACCCAGTACCCCTCCTCCCATCCTCCCAGTCCCTGGAAAGCACAGCCTGCTTTCTGTCTCTGTAGATTGTCACGGTGTACGGAGTCAGACATAACTGGTCTCTTTCACTCAACGTCTTGCTTTCAACATCATCCAAGTTGTAACTCCCACCAGTGCTTCACTGCTTTCCTGTCTGGCTGATGCTCTGCAGCTTATCCATTCATCAGCTGGTGGACATTTGGGGTATTCTATGGTAGGCAGTCGGCTAAGAGCTGGGTGTGCCAGAGCAGAACAGTCGGGCCTGCCCTCACAGCGCTCACCTTGTAGGGGAGGAGACACATCGACTTTGGGGAATCCCACTCGTGGGTAAACGCAACAGCTTTGAGAAGCTGTTATGTAATGCACATGGCATTTGCTATAAGTGAGGGAAGAACAGATTTTGGTGGGACAGCAAACATTTACCACCAAGAGGCTTCCAGAGGTACATGGTTTCTGTAATGGCCATGTGGTAAGTCTACATTTAACTTTCTGAGCAACTGCCAAACCCATTTTATTTTCCCACTAGCAGTGCATAGGGTTCTAGTTCTCCATATCGTCATCAACACTCCACATTTGTTTTTTGTTTGTTTGGTTTTTTTCCCACAGTAATAGGCACTTTAGTGAGTGTGAGGTGGTGTCTCGCCTCCCTCATCCCCAGGGTGACAGACATGTACCACCACACCTGGCTTCCCTGTGTCTCTGACCTGTGTCTCCCTGAGGATGTGTGATGCCAGCCATTGTCATGTGCTCATTGTCCAGTTTCATGTCTTCATTAGAGAAATGTCTATTTCTGTTCTTTCCCCGTTTTTTAATTGGATTACTTGTTTTTGGTAGTGAGTTTTAGGAGTTTTTTATGTGTCCTGTATATAAATCCCTGATCAGATGGTTTGACTTACAAATACTTTATTCTATTCAATGGGTCACCTTTTTGTTGTTTTCCTACTCTACAGTGTCCTTTGATGCACAGAAGTTTTTAATTTTCGTGAAGTCCAGCTTGTCTAATTTTTCTTCGGTTTAGTGTGCTTTAGTTGTCACAGCGAAGAAATTTTTGTCAAATCTAATGTTGTGAAGCTTTTCCTGTTTTGTTCTAAGAGTTTTATAGTTTTAGTTCTTATATTTGAGTCTTTTATCCATTTTAATTTTTGTATATTGTATCAGCTAAGGCCCTCACTTTATTCTTTTGTATATGTATATTTAGGTTTCCACTGCTGTTTGTTGAATACATCATCTTTTCACTACTGAATGGTATTGGGACCCTTGATGAAAATTATTTTATCAGTACATGAGGGTCTGTTTTGGGGGTCTTCCTTCCATTGGTCTGTTTGTCTTCATACTAGTATTACACCATTTTGATTACTGTAGCTTTGTGTTAAATTTGAAATTCTCAGCCATCAAACATAATTTTAAAAACTCAAGAACAAAAGGAAAGCTTATTACATTTACCCATATTTTTGCTTACCATGTTCTTTCTTCCTTCCTAATCTTCCAAGTTAGAGAAAATCATTTTGCCAGTATTTTTAGGGTAGCAGATTCTCTTAATTTTCCTTCATCTGAAAATGTCTTGATTTCTTCTTCATTCCTGAAGCATATTTTCCTGGGGTGTACAATTCTAAATTGGTAGTTATTTTCCTTCAATTTAAAAAAAGTACAATTAATGGCCTCCATAAGTTTTGATGAGAAGTTTCTTGTCACTCAAGTTGTTTTCTCTCTCCTAGGTAAAGTATTGTTCTCTGACCACTTTCATAAGTTTTGTCTTTGTCTTCAGTTTATTAAGTGTAATGATAACGTATCTTGGATGCATGTACAATAGAACCTCAGTAAGTTGACCACACAAGGGACTGTAATAAAATGGTCCACAAAAGGAACTAGGCATGTCTGGTCTGTGAAAATTAGGCCAACTTAAGGAGGTGGCCAGTAGGGAGGGTGGTCAGCTACAGAGGTTCTGCTGTATTTGATTTTATGCTGTTTGGGTTTCACTAAATTTCTACAATTTGTAGGTTTGTATTTCTTGACAAATTTGAGAATTCTTTTTTTTTTTTAATTGGGGATTCATTGAGGGTATAAGAAACCAGGTTACACTGATTGCATTTGTTAGGTATAAATTTGAGAATTCCTTAGCAGTTTATTCTTCAAATACTTTTTCAGTCCCTTTCTCTTTCTTCTCCTCTTCTAGAACTGAAAGAACACAAAAGATGGATCTTGTTTTATAGTTCTAGGGTGGTGTGTTCATTTTTAAGCCAGTCTGCTCTCTTTTGTTCAGACTGATTTCTGTTGTTTCTGTTATCTAGTTCACTTATTCTTTCCTCTGCCCTATCCATTCTGCCTTGGAGCTCACCTGCTTTTGATGTATGTTATCATGTTTTTCAGTTCTGAAATTCTCATTTTTCTTTATAACTTTTAGTTTTTTTCTTAGTGGCTTTTTCTTCATTGATGCTTTGTGTTCTTTAGTTATCATTTTTAATTTCCAATTAATGTGAGGGTGCAAATTTTTAGGTTACATTGTTCTCAATTCCAAGGTAAAGTTCCAGTTGTAAAAGAACGCCTCACCTAGGGGGCGTGGCATCCACTCACCCATTGGGCCTATTAGGTGAGATCCTGCCAAATGCCCTCCCTCCTTCTGCCTTCCCCCTCCTCTCTCTTTTCTCCCCCTGCTCCCATACTAGACTATATTTGTGTTTTATTGTTCATACGAGCATGTAATTGTTTATAGATTGGTTTCGTATTTGTATTAAGTACTTTGAATATTTATTTTTCCATTCTGAGATACTTTACTAAGAAGAATGTATTTCAACTCTATCCAAGTAAACATAAAA
Source organism: Perodicticus potto (assembly GCA_963574655.1). Classification (NCBI taxonomy): domain Eukaryota; kingdom Metazoa; phylum Chordata; class Mammalia; order Primates; family Lorisidae; genus Perodicticus; species Perodicticus potto. The sequence continues at coordinate 7,057 of CAUYRH010045862.1, forward strand.
GATGTAAGGACTCAGGCCGCGCCTGTGGCTCATGAGTAGGGTGTCGGCCCCATATACCGAAGGTGGCGGGTTCAAACCCGGCCTCGGCCGAACTGCAAAACAAAAAATATAGCTGAGCCTTGCGGCGGGCGCCTGTAGTCCCAGCTACTCGGGAGGCTGAGGCAAGAGAATTGCCTAAGCCCAAGAGTTGGAGGTTGCTGCGAGCTGTGTGACGCCACGGCACTCTACCAAGGGCGATAAAGTGAGACTCTGTCTCTACAAAAAAAAAAAAAAAAAAAGATGTAAGGTCTCCATCTTTTTTATGGCTGAATAGTATTCCATGGTATACATATACTCAATGTTGATCCATTCATGGGTTGATGGGCATTTGGGCTGCTTCCACTTTCTGTTTTTTCATTAGCTTCAAGTGCTTTTGTAATTGCTTATTGAAGTATTTTTATGAGAGCTCCTTTGAAAGGTTCAGTAGATAATTCTGACATTTCTGTTATCTGGCCATTGTTACCTCTTGTCTTTCTTCACGCAGCTTGAGATCTTCCTGTGTTTTTGCTATTATGAATGCTTTTTATTGAAAACAAGGCATTTTCATGTTAGGTTATGAGAACCATTTAAACCTTTTCTTTTGGCTGCCCTCCTTTGACACTCATCTCGTTGGGAAAAGTTGGGGTGTTTTTCATTATGGCCAGGTGGAGGTGGAAGTTCAAGCCCATCACTAGGCCTCCATTGACACATGAGGCAGCCTAGTTACCTCTGGGCAGAGGCAGACACATCCCACTCCCTACCTGATCTCCACCAACACCATGCAGGGGCTCTTGATTTCATCTGGTGGTGCTGAAGAGTCTTCACCCTCCACCCTCCACCAGACCTCGTCTGACACCTCCAGCTGGGAGATGGAGGGGTGCCTTGTTCCTGCTGGGTGCAGGTGGGGCCCAGTCTTCCTATATGTCTGTACTGCTTCATTGATAGGCGGAGGGCAGGACGAAGCCTCAGCTCCCTGTTTGGCTTTCTCTGAGACCCCCTTGGCAGGGGTATTGGACTCTTCGTTATAAGCTTGCAAGAATGGGCACCATGGCTCCCTCTTTAGCCTTGGTGATACTTGCAGGAGTGGGCATTTTCTGTGGTGTTTGGATGGAGAGGTACTGTCTTAAGTGCTCTCTCTCGACAGGCTTCCCCTGCCCTGGTCCTTTGGCTGGAGAACAGGCAGTGTTAGTTCTCTTTTTTGGTCTGCACCTATTGACATTTCTGGGTTGCTGGTTTTTTCAGTTCTGTGCCATGGATTTAGGAAGGAAAAGGAGAACCCAGGAGAACCTACCCTTAGATTTTGCCTTGGGTCTTAAAGTTCCTCAGCTCTGCTCTCTTTTGTCTGTCATTCATGGATGTTTGTTTTATGTAAAATGACCTGTGCTTTCAGTTGTGCTTAGTGGGAGGAATAGGGGAAGGGATCACTCTCCTTTATTTTCCTGGAGGCAGAAGTCTTCCAAGTTGTTTTTTCAAGGTTAGCACTTTTTGTATTAATATTTTTGTTTACTAAGATTTTCTACTGGGCGGCGCTGGCCCTATATACTGAGGGTGGCAGGTTTGAACCCGCCCCAGCCCTGGCCAAACTACAACAAGAAAAATTAGCTGGGCATTGTGGCGGGTGCCTGTAGTCCCAGCTACTCGGAGGCTGAGGCAAGAGAATCGCTTAAGCCCAGGAGTTGGAGGTTGCTATGAGCTGTGATCTCACGGCACTCTACCGAAGGCGATAAAGTGAAACTCTGACTCTACAAAAAGAAAGATTTTCTACTATGTGGTATCGAGTTAAAAGAATGTATAGTAGAACCTCTGTAACTGACCACCTTCCCACATTGACCATCTCCTTCAATTGACCTTATTTTCGTAGACTGGACCTGTCAGTACTTTAGGCCTCGTCCTTATATTGACTGCCTCTGTTACAGTTGCTTGGGTGGTCAACTTACCGAGGTTCTACTATATTTCACAGCTCAACTAACATAAGATACTTAAGTATTTTCTAAAGGGCAACAGAGGAGAATTATTTTGCCTAATATAAAAAGGCAAATCTTTTAAATTAACTGTTTTCTGTGCCTAGGTCGGGGCAAACACAATGGATAATCCTTTGTTGAAGTACAGTGCAAAGGATTACTTCTTCAAAGCAGCCCTCTGTCACTTCATAGTAGATGAGTTGAATGCCAAGGTAAGGAGTCCCCTGGAAACAGCCCCTACCTACACGTCCTCTTCTGGTTTTGTTTCTTTATTTGAGACAATCTCACTCAGTCACCCTGGGTAGAGTGCCATGGTGTCATAGTTCACAGCAACCTCAAACTCTTAGGCTCAAGAGATCCTCATGCCTCAGCCTCTGGAGTAGCTAGGATTATAGGCGCCTGCCACAACACACACCTATTTTTTTTTTTTCAAGATGAGTCTTGCTTTTTTGCTCACGTTGGTCTCAAACTCCTGAGCTCAGGCATTCCACCCACCTCGGCCTCCCAGGTTGCTAGGATTACAGGCATGAGCCACCACACCTGGCCTTCTGCTGTTCTTGATTCCATTTTGTTTGGCTGTTAGTAGCAAGACTTCACTGGGTTCATTCAAATAAATAATTATTCTGTGGAAGATGTTCCCATTACAATCTTTCAATAGCCAGAGCTTTAAGTTTTCTGAAAGGCACATTATCTTTAGTAGTTTTGCTTTAAAGAAATTAGTGGGCATAGTGGCTTATGCCTACAATCCCAGTACTTTGGGAAGCCAGATGGGAGGATCTCTTAAGTCCAAGAGTTAGTTCAAGGTTGCAGTGAGCTGTGATGGTGCCACCACACTTTATCCTGGCTGACAACCCTATCTCAAAAAGAAAGAAAGAAATTAGGGAACTAGAAAAGAAAAACTACTCAGAAATGGAGTGGGAGCAGGGCCTGGGGAGAAGTGTGAGCTGGGAGACAGAGGCCAAGGTGAGTCCATTGGGCGTCAGTGTCTAGACTCGGAAGAGCAAAATGTTCCTCCCCCCAACCTTGAGTAGGAATCTAAATGTGATTTGTTTGTAATCTGGACAGTGTTAAGGAGGAGCTTCTCCATTTAATGACAAGCATAGACACCTGGTCTGTGAATTTTTAGAATTAATTTTCTTTCAGATTGCCTCTCTACAGCACCCTAACTTAGGAAAATTGGTTTGGAAATAATTCTTAACTGAAAATTCAAAATAAATAGATTGATTCTGTTGTTGATTTAACAATTTACTTCTTAAACACTTAAGTAGTTCTTGAAGTTAATACAATGTTAAAAGCTTTGGTCCCTAGTTGAGAAAGTCTGACTTTGATGAATGGTTTTTCTTTCTCAGCTTGCTCTTGAGAAATATGAGGAAATGTTTCCAGCATTTACTGATTCAAGAGAATGTAAATTATTGAAAGTAAGTAATATTAAAACTTTGAAGAAAAGAAGTTTTGCTCTATCAGATGACAGTACCTACATGGGATTTGGTTCAATGTGAAGTTTTAATCTATGAAATCTGCTATCCGGAAACCTGGTGCTTTCCTGTGTTGTGCTATAGGTATTCTATTGCCATTAGAGTCAAGAACATAGCACTGTTTTCAGGAATAGGCAGTTCGGAAATATTATTAATACTAATAGTTAAAAACTAGACCTTTTTTTTAACTTGGATTTTGACTCGTGTTTGAATATTTCTCCAAGTGGGTATTTGGCAACATGAGTTAATACCATGCAAAGGCTCTTTCTGTGTTTAAAGTATCCATTCAGAAATAGGACTTTTTTGTCTTACCAAACTATTTTTTTCACATTTTTATGCTACCAGAAACTTCTAGAAGCTCATGAAGAACAGAACAGTGAAGCTTACACTGAAGCAGTAAGTTTTGCTTTAGGATATATCATATTCTTAAACACTTAAGTTGTAGAAACTTGTTTTCCTTCTCATCATGTAAAATCTAAACATTTATTTGAATGTTGTTCAGCTTACCTATATTGTATTTTCCAAAGGTCATATTTTGTATCTCCCACAAATGGGACTATTCCATTAGCCATTACCAGGCAGAAATTTCATTTGCTGTTGGTGCTGTTTCCTGATTTATACTCAAAACTAATTTAGCTTTCAGACTAGTTCAAGATCAGGTATCACATACATACTGTTATGATGTGTTGTTTTAACATGTCTTTTGAAATTAATCTGATCCAAGCTGGGCATGGTGGTGTGACTTATAGTCCCAGCTACTTAGCAGGATGAAGCAAGAGGATGTCTTAGAGCTAGGAGTTCAAGGCTACGGTGAGCTACGGTCACATCACTGCACTGTAGCTTGGGCAACAGATACAATCTGATCTATTAATAAGTGTAAAGTAAAATTAGTTAAAAATACAATTTTAAATATAGAGACAAAGTAGTGACAGTTTTATATTTGTAGCTTAAAATAACTGAAATTTGTTCTTCATACTCATCTTTTTTATTTTTGCTTTTGTTTCCCCATGTTTTGCCATCTTATGTTTAGATTCAAGCAGATTTCTTAATAACCTCCATTTGCATGTTCATCATGGCTCTGAAGTGATAATGGAAAAGAATGTTTTCCTGTTTAAATTTTTTGCAAAGTCATTTTCATCCTATGTCAATATATTCTTTGGTAATGCATAGAAATGTGTTAAAGGAATTCTGCTTCTAACTCTGCATCTGTGTTTTTCCGTGTCCAATGAATATTTTCCACATTCCTTTGTAATTATTATACAGTGTCCATTTTCCTCAGTCTAATATGATAATAATACCTATTCTGTTTTTGTGAATGTTATGAATTTTTCATACACATCTTCACATACAGTATCCCAGGAACATGCCCCTAGTACCATCAAAACATTAACAGGATAATGAAGAAATAAACAATTTTTGGTAAAGCAAGTTATAAACTGTAATGAATAATTTCTAATGAGAAAGTTGGTGGATTTTCACTATAAATCCAGCTTGGGATCCTGTTATTTTGTGTTTTGGATATATTTCCGTGCAATAATTCCTGTTACTCTTTCCTTACACTAGGTGAAGGAATTTGACTCAATATCTCGCTTGGACCAGTGGCTAACCACCATGCTGCTCCGCATCAAAAAGTCCATCCAGGGGGATGGAGAAGGAGACGGAGACCTGAAGTGAAACATCTGTCTTTGTGGCATGTGGTTAACTCCTCTTTAGTTTTGTCTTAGGGCTAAGTGATCTTTATGAGATACCCATTTAATGGCTTAATTTTGTTGCATATGAGCCACATGGCCTGTGTGTTGTTTAAACCCCCTGTGTGTGTGCTGCTGGGAGACAGAGGAGGCGGCCCTGACAGGCTGTCTCCTGCTCGTCAGAACCCAGTGTTTCCTGAGCATTATTTCAGAATTGCAACCCTACAACTGTGGTATTTTCAGAGACCATGTTTAATGTTGCCACGTTTTTATGTCCTTTTCCTTGGACTGAAGTACCCAACCCAGTTCTAATAGACATTTTGCAGTTTTCTCTGTCCATTGGCCTCTGGATGTATCTATTCTTTAAAGGTGTTTACTTTTAGGACAGTTATTAGGAATGAGTTTATAACTTCGTTAGAGATGTTTATAGTTTTGTTGTCCTGTGTTTATTCAGTGGTTTCCATGATGTTCTGTTTGCCAACATGTATGTGTATGTGCATGGCAAAAGTTTTGAGTAGCCAGAGTCTGTCGCGGCTCTCCTGCTCAGAGGAAAGGGGCTTGTCAGCGACGAAGTTGACTGACACACTTGTGCACACACAAATCATAAGATCTTTAGAATGGAATTTCCCCTTTCCTTGGAGATAATTTCCCCTTACAGTTGGAGTAGAAATCCCTTTCTTTATATTTGCATATGAATGTTTTAATTGGCACACCCTGGTCTTTATTTTCATGCACTCTCCCATAGTGAGGTGGTGTCTTCTGTGCCAGGGCCATGTAAATTTTGATCAGGGATGGATAGATTATCTAAGTCAATCTTGAGAATGTATGTAACTAATTTATTGAACTTGATGTGTTAGTTGGGGTAAATATTGTACAGGAGTTTGGTTTTTGACCAATTGGGCAGGAACCCTTAATTACTTCTAAGGAGACTTGATCTTCCTCTTACCTGTGTGTTTGAACTTTGTCCAGTTTATTTCAGTTTACATATCATATATGGATGCCCTCTTGTTTATAAATTTGATCCTACCTATTATTTTATATGCTGATGTACTGCTTCTGGCACAGTCATTTCTTGAATCTCTTCTGTTCATATTTTACAGTTACATGATTTGTGTTCAGCATGCATTTGTTGAAAGCAGGATGCAGTGGCATGTCGTGTAGTCCCAGCTACTCAGGAGGCTGGTGGGAGGATCATTTGAGCCCAGGAGTTTAACCTGGGCAACAATGGGAGACTCATCTCAAAGCAGATACAAATGATATGTGTTTGCTGCCCATCGTAACCTGTGGTTCTTTCTAAATTGTGCTGCTATCATTAATGACAGATAATGAAACTTCCCATACTATGTCAGTAAGTAGTACTAGAGTGGCGTTTTCATTTTTGGGTTTTCATTCTTTGACTGGGATTGGTAGGATTTGGTTGGGCAGAAGTAGATTGGGTGAGCCCTGGCCACAGGTCGAGTGAGGGGGACTTTAGCAGTGGGGAGTAGGTCAGTCTAGAATGAAAGAGAAAGTACCAGGAGATGAAAGAGCCAGCTAAGGCCAGATTATAGAGGTTCTATATCAAATGGCCCTGAGGACTTATGGTCATAGTTGTGATGGTGATTTGTGTGAGGCAGGCTAGTAAAGCTGAAAGCTCTGAGCTATTAAGAGTGTCTGTCCACTGGGGTAGAGGGAATGGGCCAGGAGATGAGGTTGCTCTGGCCATAGGCCCTAGAATCTGAGGAGGATTTCTTCTTCCCTTCCTTCCAAGTTCTGGGAGCTTGAATGAAAGCTGCTGCCACTGGAGATCATATCTACAGTGGTGCCCAGCTGGTGTGTCTTCATTCCCTCTTAGAATCTCTTATGAAAAAATGATCAGAGTTGGACAACTGCTGAGGAGACACCTGTGCCTTGGTGTCTCCTTCACTTTACACTTGGGACTAAATGTGGAACCCCCATTTCCTATGCCTAGGTCAGTTTCTTGTGAATTTCCTAGGCCTGAATTCCATGGATGGACTGTGTCAATTCATTGATACACTCATTCACCTTGCCCCTGGGGGACGGGACTGAATTCATTTGTTTCCTGGCCCAGGCACCCCTACACCTATCTATACCCTGAGGCTAGAGGCCTAGAGGAGGAGACGGGGAAAGACCGGGAGAGGAATGGAGAGAGCATATCTCTCCCCACTTGAAATCTCTCCCTCTACCAGGAGCTTTGGTGTTTTCTGTATTCTTTTCTGTAAATCAATTCTGTCTTACCACGGGGGGGGGGGGGAGAAAAAATTTAATGAAGAAAAATAAAATAAAAATATTTATAAAAAAAAAATAAAAAATAAAAAAAGAAAGGAAAAAAAAGGTTGTGGTATATTTGTACAATGGAATATTATTTGGCAATAAAAATAAGTGAAGTACTGACACATGCTACAACAGGATGCACTTTAAAAACATTATGCTAAGTGAAAGAAGCTACTTATTGGACAACTCCATTTATATGAGATGTAACAGAAAATAGATTAGTGGTTGCCAGGGATTGGGGTGAGAGAGGGATGAGGAGAGACTGCTAATGAGATTTTTTTTTTTTTTGGAAGTGATGAAAATGTTCTAAATTTGATTGTGGTGGTGGTTACATGACCCAGTGAATATCCTAAAAGCCATCGAATTGTACATTTTGGATGGATAAATTGCATGGCATGTGAATTATATCTCAACAAAGCTCTTATTTAAAAGAAAACAACAACAACAACAAAAAAACCCCAAACAGTAACAACCCTCCCTGAGCTGCTTGGCAGCAGGAGGCATCTTCATCCCAGCCCAGCCGGTCTGAGTTCCTATCCCCAGCTACTTCTTGCCTGTAACTGGAGCCAAGCAGAAAAGGGGCCCTCTCATAGGCCAGGCAAACACAGCATCGACTAGACAGAGTTTCCCTTGACCAAGGCAGGGAAGATTCATTGCTGTATTTTGACCAGCTATCTCTTTACTCCCTAGTGAAATATCCAGAGCCAGACTGTGGTTTTGTGACTTGAAGTCCAAGGCTATGAATCAACGTAATCTACTTATCAAGACCAAAGGCTGCGGTCACTGTGCATGTAGAAGGAACAACTCACAGCTCTTGGAGCCTTCACGCCAGAGGGCTGGGCCACACCCTGGTGCCTACAGGGGGCTGTGCCCACGGATTCTGCTAGACAAACCACGCACTGCCCTAGGTCACACCTTGCCCACAGCTGTCTGGGCTCTGCCACGTGGAGCCCGAGAGTCTGAGTCCCCACGGGCCTGCTCACTCTGTGACTCCTGGAGGGTTAGCTGGGCCTGGCCAGGCCCTGCTGTCTTTGGCTTTGGCTCTCTTGCTGGCATTTACAATTATTGTAAAACACAACTTCAATTAGGAATGCACTTCAATCAGGGACCCTTCCTTCTGTTTAAAGCCCTTCCATGCTTTTCAGGGATAAAGAAAGACCCCTGGACCTGCCTTGGTGCGGCCCCTGTGAACCTTGCCCCTGCAGGGACCTCAGCACCTCGTTATTCCCAGGATCCCTTCGCTCTAAACACACTGGTCTTTTTTGGTTTTTGTTTTTGGGTTTTTTGAGACATAGTCTCACTCTATTGCCCTGGGCAGAGTGCCGAGGCATCATCATAGCTCACAGCAACCTCAAACTCTTTGGCTTAAGCAATCCTTTTGCCTCAGCCTCCCGAGTAGCTGGGAGTAAAGGTGTGCACCACTATGCCTGGTTAGTTTTTTCTATTTTTAGTAGAGATGGGGTCCTGCTCTTGCTCAGGCTGGTCTTGAATGCCTGAGCTCAAGCAATACACCTGCCTCAGCCTCCCAGAGTGGTAGGATTACAGGCATGAGCCACTGCACCTGGCCGACACACTGCTCCTTGGGGTTCCCTGTTCCCTCTCACACTGTTTTCCTGCCACTAGCTTATCAGCTCACTCATCTCTTCTGGGATCATTCTTCATGGACGGGTCATCGCAACTGAGCCCTGATCACCCTGGACTTTCATGTTTCTCCCCTGGCACTGGTCAGTGTGTCCATGTTGCCATTACTGAATTAACATCTATCTCCCCCTCCAGACCATGCACTGCCTGAGGGCTGGGGCCTTTCTGCTGTGAAGGATGACACTCCTACAGCTAGCACAGAGTCTGGCACCAGGGGACACTCATAAAGCTCTCATGGACAGAATGAAGGCACTTTGTCCTGGAGTCTCACTTGAGACCGTCTTTACTTTCAGCTTCTTGAATTATCCCATTTTTCCCAAACATAAATCAGATCACAGCCCTCCATTACCTATAACCCCTCAAGAGCTTCCCACTGTGATTATAATAAAATCCAAATTCCTTTTTGCCGACTATAAGGCCATGCAGGGCCCGGGCCCAGTCCCTTCTCCAACATCACAGTAGGGAACTCTTGGAGGGTTGTAAGCAGAGAAGTATCGTCCCCTCTAGACTGACACTTCAGCCACTTGGTGCCCCTTGACCTCCTGCACGTCTGTTTCTGTCTCCCCACACGTGCTGGTTCAAATCAATCAGAAACCGATCACATGCAAGAATGCAAAACTCAGTGCCAACTGTGTGTCAGCCTCCTCCTCTGTGGCACTGCAAGAGGAGGGGTGTACTTTCGCTGATGTCACTTCAAATGGCCAGCACAAGGTGATAATAAAGAGCGGGCCAGCTTTGAATGATTTTATTATTGTTATCAAATTGGCTACCGACAGTGGGGGAGCCTCTCACCAACTGCACCTGGGAGGACTACTCACACCAGCATGGGCCAGGGGCACGTCGCCACTCTGAGGGATGACATCTGCCATCCACCCCTCCAGGGGGCAGGTGCAGGAGGAGGGAAGACACACCCTCATGCTCACCCCATAGGGTTACCGATAGAGGACCAGGCATGCACAGGTATGAGTTTCATATCACCTCACCGGATTAGGAGGGGAGTAGGAATACAGTCACTTGGTCACAGGGTAGGAATTCAGGGAGTCTCCACATGACAGGTCTTCTGGGGCGTGGGAAGGGCTGAGGCATTCACGTACCTTCTATTGGCTTCCTCCATGATGAGCAAGGGCGTTGTCAAAGTGACAGGCCCCTGGGACTCCTCCTTAGAGCCCCTGGGAGGTGGGGCCAGGCTGCTGGGGGACCAGGGGAGATGTTGCTCAGGGCAAGGAAGAACAAAGCTGAGCATTCTTCCCTGCTGTTCCCTCAGCAGGACATTCTCCTTGCCCCCAACCTATACCTGCACCTTCCTCCCACCCCCAAGGAGGTCCTATTCTGTACATTTCTCTCTCTTTTTATTTGGATGAGAAAACTGGAGCAAAGTTACAGCTAATGGGAGCTAGCTGGTCCGATGCCAGTAGGAATCTTTTCAATGTGCCTCTCTGAGAACCCCCATGTTCCCCGTCTCCCCTTCCTCAACAATACAGAAGAGTAAATGGAAGCAGGAAAAAGAGGCAGGATTGGGAAAGGATCAAACAGCGTCCTTCTTAATGACCAGCCAGGCAGTGGAAATCCTTCAAACTGTAAAATTTCAACAGAAACACCAGGGAAAGGAAACACTGGCCAAGTGGGCAGAGAAAGCTTGGCCAGGAAAATAGCCTCCCGTTCCAGTTTCCGCAGTGGGATTAAAGACAGATTCAACCATTCACATCCAGCCCTCATCAGGGCCCTGCCGCTGTCCCAGGCATTAATGGCCACATTGAGATTTATTTTATGCTCATCACAAACTTTGGAGAAGGACTAATCATGCCCACTTTACGGGTGGTGAAACTGAGTCTCAGAGGAAGGCAAGGATTGCATAAGGAAGCCAGGCTCTCTGCCTTCCAGCTTAGGGCTGCTTTCTGGGAAACCTGAAGCCTGATCTCCCAACCCCACCCCTATTCCCCACTCTGGCCCCTTCATGGGCCCTGGTCTTGCCCTCCTTGCCCTCCTGCTTGCAGGCCCATGGGCCCTCCACCCAGCCGCACCCCTCAACATTTTGTAAGAAGGGAGAGGCTGGGAACTCTGGGCCCAAAATTAAGGATAGTAGTAGGTGTTAGAAAAAATAGTCAAGTGTGAAACAAATTCCTGCAACCTCCTGGGTACATTGGGAACTCTCCTTTTCCCACCTGACATTCCCACAGCTAATAAATAAAAGGCAGTGGCCAGGGCAGGAATGACCAAAACAGAACCGGAGCTGGAGCCACACAGAGCTGCTGAGAGGCTGGGAAGGAGGCCGCACTGGCCACCTGCCCCTCCCCTGTAACTCTGATTTCCTGAGCTTTCTGCAGTTTCCTGGTAGACCTAGAATCTGGGACAGCCTCAAGAGAAGAGGCCCTCAGAGCCAGGGTTAGGGCCCTGGTCATGAGGGGCTCCTCTGAATTTCTGGACAGACAACATCTCCAAAAGGGTGCACCTCTCACTGTGGGAGCCATCTCCTGAAACTATAGCCCCCCAGAATTGTTTTCCTGGCTGGCAAGCTGAGGCCCACCCCTTCTCACCATAAGCCCCTCTAAGTCTGCCAGGCAGGGATTTCTGCTTGCTCCATAGAGCAAGGGAGACTTTTGTAGAAGCTTCCTTTGAGTCAACATCCTCTCTGAGCCCCCACATGATGGGTCTGTATTCCTATGATACGTTTACAACTTCACGTCTCATGGGCATATGAACGTCATTCTTCTGGCTCACCCAGAATCCAAGCTCTGTAAAGGCAAGATCTGGGTCTGATCTAAGTTTTCCATGATAAAAGGCTAGTCCAGCTCCAGGCTATAGAAGGAAAGACAAAAGGAGGGACTGGAAGGAAGAAGGGAGGTGAAACAAGAAAGGTGGCATGGTTAAGGAGCTGGGATTTTACTCCAGGGACCACTATAACAATGGAAACCAATCATGCAAATATTTACTAAGTACCTACCATAAGCTCAGCACAGCTATAGACACCAAAACGAGGACAAAGCAAAGTCCTGCTTATCCCAGCCTTTACATTCTAGGGCAATTTTCCAAGGGGGCAGACTTAAGGAATCTCTAAGTGCAAGGGACAGAAACCCAACTGGAATAAGATCAAGTAAAAGTGGGGATTTTGCTGACTTAAAAAGCCTACACATAGGTCAGGCAGGAGAGATGCTGGCCTTTAGGTTCATATAGCCGGTGCCTTGCATACCCCAAGGCTCTCTGTCTCTCTCAGCAGGCCAGCCATGTTCACTCCTGCTGCAGATGCTTCTCTCCATGAGGCAAAGGACATGACCTCTAGATGCCTTAACTTATTTCCTCAGAGCTCTATGATCAGAGCAGAAAAAGGGACTTGCTCTCCCTGCTCCAGATTGTAAAGTCCCAGGGAATGATTGTGATAGGTCCAGAGTCATGTGACCACCCCCTTGAACTGATCACTATGGCTAAGGAGTTGAGTTCGTTAGAAGAAGCAAGGAAATGGTACAGGGCAGACAGAGTAACTACATGGGATGTTATTTAGTTTGCTCTTCATATTAGCTCTGGAAAGGCGGGCAAGAAGAAGGGGTAAGTACTGTGGCCCCTGCTTTCTGGCTAAGAAACTAATGCCTTGAGAGATTTCTCCCATCACGTAATACTGTTAAGTGGAGCCTGCACCTTCCTAAACCCAGCCCAGTGGTCAGGCCACAGCTGTCCCCTCACCAAAGGGAAACTCAATCAGGACTTAATTCCCTCTGGGATTAAGGTGAGAGAAGGGAAAACAGATTTCAAATATGTTTTGAGAAATTTCATCAAGATTGAAACGGCATTATCTAGCACGTATCTAAGCACAAATCCATGCAGAGAGAAGGAAGCCTTGTGCATATAAGAATCTCAGACCATGCACGATAGTGTTGGAAAAAGTTTTAGCAATAATGTCATCCATTCAGATGGGTGGTGACAGAAATTCATGTAAAACTGGAAATAGGCTAATAATGGCTATGATTTATTGAGTGCCAGATACTCTCTCTATATGAGAAGAATGCTTCTTCCCCACCCCAAATCTTCCATTGAGGGTAGGGAGTGCCTTCTTCACTTCCTGCTTCCCTATTCCACTTCCTTCTCCCAAGCAAGGAGGACAGATTCATCCAACGGGGGATTTGGGAGAAGGAAGTGACCATGCCCATCTTAGTCCTTCTGGGCATGGTCATTTCCAATCAGCTGCTCACAGAGAGGCAGAGGGTGCCTTCCAATCTCAGTTAACCCAACTCCTGAAAGTCTTTCTTCAATTGAGTTCTGAACTTGGAAAGGGAAGTTTTATTTACTGGCTTCCCTGAATTCCTAACATGTACTAGTATAATTTTCCAACAATACTGTGAGTTGAGCATTATTATTCACATTTTAAGGACAAAGACACTGAGGCTTAATGACCTAAGATAAAGCAGCTATTGGGGGTCAGAATCTGGGGTTCACCCAGAGCCTGATGTCTTTGCCTCTCTAAAACTCAGGCTGGAGGACTCCTGGTCCAGTTCTCTCTCTGTGGCACCTGGTTACCAACAGACCTCAGAGAAAGCCATCAGATGCTACCACTGCCTTCTAGAAGCTGGCAATGGCAAACAGACACCAACATCATCAGAAAATACTAGATGAGATACTATATTCAATCTTGTATAAAAACAGGCTCCTTACTACCCATTTAGAAATAACACTACCTTGACTCAGTGCCCGTAGCACAGTGGCTTTGGCTCCAGCCATATACACCAAGGCTGGTGGGTTCGAACCCGGCCGGGACCTGCTAAACAATGACAACTACAACAAAAAAGTAGCCAGGCGTTGTGGCGGGCGCCTGTAGTCCCAGCTACTTGGTAGGCTGAGGCAAGAGAATCACTTAAGCCCAAGAGTTAGAGGTTGCTGTGAGCTGTGACGCCACAGCACTCTACCAAGGGTGACATATTGAGACTCTATCTCAAAAAAAAAAAAAGAAAGAAAGAAAAGAAAAGAAAGAAATAACACTACCTTGCACGGTTACTGTGAGCTATTACTGTGAGCTATCTAAACTATTCGTGAAATGGTAGCGCCCATCTTAAATGACAGTCATTTAAGAAAAGTTATGGAAAAGCTCTTTGCAATGTATCCAGCTCACAGCAAAGGCAAGGGGCTGGGACTCCTCACCACACCCTACAGGAGCCCCAGTGAGCTCTCCTGGATTCTTGACCCTAAACCAGCACTTGTCAGCCTCACAGAGGGCCAGACAACCACAACCCAGTGGATGGGGTGATTCAGGTGGGCAGAGTGTCATCATTATGGGCTGAATGCTCTCTTCCTCAGCCTGGGAACACAAGCAGGCCCAGGACAGGCCGAATTCACCTCAGTTTCCCCCAAACAGTGTGTGACCTGGCATTGAGGAGGGGCTGGTGAGTAGGTTAGGATCAGCTGAGTGCATGAGTGAGTCAGTAAATTAATTAGATCCACACATATTTACTGAGCGTCTGCCTGTGCCAGGCACCATGAACTGAAAAGTGCTTAAAAATGGGCACTATCCCTGCATTCGTGGAGCTTACAGTAGTGCGGGGGAATATTAAACAATGCAAGCAGACATATCACAGAGGGCTGTGAAGGTTGTGGTAGGGAATTTAGATTTTATCTTAAGTCCAATGGGAAGCCATAAAAAGTTTTAAGCAGAGGGAAATGCGTTTGATTGACCTTTCTTCCTGTAGCTGCAGGGTGGGGAATGGCTGGAAGGTTGAGCAGGGCCAGAGGCCCCTACAGGTGCCTAGGCAACAGCCAGTGGTGACTGAGATTGGCTTGGTGGCCACAGAGATGGTGAGAAGTGATTGGATTGGGGACATATTTCGGAGCTGGCGTCTACATAGTTTGATGTCAGATTGTGTGTGGAAGGTGAAGGAGAGGGAAGTGTTGAAAATGACCTCTAGCCCCAGAATTTGAGGTTGCTTATGATGCCACAGCACTCTACCCAGGGCAAAAAAAATAAAAGAATGATGTCAAGGTTCCTGTCCTGAGCAACTGGGCAGAGGGTGAAAATATTTCCTGAGATGAGAAAGCATCCCAGGTGAGTTTGGGACAGGGAGTTGAGCATACCTCAGAGACAGCCAAGCACAAGTTCTGGGGGAAGGAGGTGCCTATGCCTGGTGGTCAGTGAGAGGGACCAGATGGAGGAACAGGCAGGTGGGTAGGGGCCCTGAGGATGGATCTGTTGTCCTTGGAAACTGAGCTTCAGAGGACCTAGGAAGTGAGACTCTCTGGCTAGGGAGATCTGGAAGGCCCCAGGCCCTCCTTTCTTTACTTTCTTTTTTTTGTTTCCTTTGGTGCTGTGACTCAGATAGTCCCTCCTTTCTACATCCCACTCTTCCAGGGTCCAGGAGAAATCTGGATCCTTCCGAGCGTTGCACATTCCTGCAGTTTTCAGGGAGAAAAGCAACATCAGGGAAGGAAGGTGGGTAGAAACAGCACAGGCAAACTCCAGAGAGGAGGAATAGCAAGAGGAAGAAGAGAGAGGGTGCAGAGGTGTGGCCTGGAAGCCCCTTCCTCATCTGTTTGCACAGCTGCCCGGCCCAGCTGGGCAGGAGAGTGAGTCAGGCTTCCGGTTCACTCCCCCACCTCCAGGAGGGGTCAGCGTGTGCCCTGAGGTCTGGAGCCTGGTGATGCAGTCGCACCCTAGGGTTGCTCCTTCTGTCTCCTTCCTCCCTGATCTCTGGCTACACCTCTGTGAGCACCCAGGCTCTGGTCCTTAGGAGCCCCTGGCACTGTCCCCTCCCTGCCTTACTTACCAGAACTGGATCTGTGTCCTCCTTTCTTTCACTTTCCCATACCTGGATGCACAGCTCTTCTCTGCCTTCTACCCCCCCCATCATGGCAGGCAGTAGAGTCGCCCCCAACTCCAGTGCCCCCCACCAACCAGTAAGCAGCCTGAAGGCACAAATGCTCTCTGCCATGTCTGCAGTATCTTATGTAGTAAGCACTAGGTGGTGGTCAATATGAATTCGATTAAGAGGTGCTTAATTCACATTTCTCAGCCTATGAGTAAGAACAAGGATCTCTCTCTTCCTCTCTCTCTCACTTTTTTCTCTCTCCCTTTTTCTCTGTTTCTGTCTCTCTCTCCCATCCAGGCCCCTGTGGTCTGATGACACTTAGACTGGGTATGTGAGCAGTTTCTCTTCCCATACCTGGTGGAAGTTTTCTTTCCACCAGGTTCCAGGTCTGCAAAGTGCATCAATCAGCCTGTTTCCTGCCCCAGAGCCTTCCCCAGTCTTGGCTGGAAACGCTGACCAGAGCCTACAGTAGGCACTTGCAGTATACCAGAGGCTATGCCACTTTCTCCACTGCCATCATCTCAGTTAATCCTCTCGACAATGCCATGATGGGGACACGATCACCTCCACTTCAAGGTTTAGGAGTTAATTCGGGAAATTCAGCTGACTTTCTGAGGGCCTGTCTAACCCCTGGTCTCTGCTCCTGATCACTTTGCCCCCTCAGGAGGCCCCTCAGCAGTGGTCATGCAGAAACCTGGGCAGGAACCAGAAGACCCTGGGAGAATCTCTCTCCCAGAGTCATGACTCGGTCACTCTTCTCCTTGGTGCTCTAAGACCTCCCCTCTGTGACCCAGGCTGGCCCTGGGAGCTAAAGGTTCAGTCTATCTTGCCTGCAAAAGAAAGAGCAACCCTTACATCAATGCAAGTAACGGTTTACCCACTTGGCTTCCTGTTAGGTTTTTTTCTTCCTTCCCCCCTAGGGGTGTCTCTTATCTCAAGGTCCTTAGGGGCTTTTGGGCTTGGCTGTTTACCATTTGGTGACAGTTAGTGCCAGAACCAACCTCTTGGGATGAGTGAGGAGGAGAAAAGCAATGCTGGACCGGCCCTTGGCCATCCCCACAGCCTTAGGGACCCAGACTGGATGCAATAAGCAGGCCTAAGAAGTCAGCGACCACAGCCTTGCCCAGCTAGCTGTTTTGCCAATGTCAGGCTCCATCTTCCAAAGAGCTGATTTAGGCAAGGGAAAGCTAGTTGGCCTGTCCTGAGACCCTTCAACTGCAGGAAGAGGCTGGTAGCTGCAAATAACCCATCAAATAGATAAGCCAGAGACAGCCAGTTTGCAGGGCTATCGGGCTTACAAACTGAAATAGGGGCTCTGGGTTACTCATGACAAATACAAAATAACAGAATCTGCTACAGAAACTGGCCCTTCTCCCTTCTCCTTCCCAGTGCTCCTCAAGGAAAGACCTGATGCCAGAAGTCTGAGCTCTGGCTGAGCACGCGGCCCACTTCTACTAAGCGTCCTGCATCCTCCTGGGATCCCTGTGACATAGCTCAGCCCCAGGCCCTGGCATCACATCACCCTGGGCCTGCCCAGAACTCCTGGCAGCCTGGGCCCTGTCTGCACCTGGCCATCCTCACTCCTCCCAAATGCCAGAGCCCTGATGTGAGCTCTACTGAGTACTGCCTAGCTACTCATCTGTCCTCCTGTCTGCTCCTTCCCCCGGATGCCCATCACCTAAGGGATACCTACCTCCTGACCAAACGTTACTGTGCATCTCAGACCAGGAGGACGAGGGTCTGGACTCCTGATTGTCTATCACTTATTGGCATACAGCTCCCCTGCCTACCCGCTGGGCCTGACCAGGGTCCAGGTTCAAGACTGGCCCTGATCTGACTGACCTCTGCCCACCATACGCAGCATCTGAGCTATGTAAAGAATAGGTGTACCAATGAGCAGAGAGGTGCCGCTCACTTGGATTCACTCAGGAGACGTTCTCTCACCAGGGAAGGAGGCAGGGCCTACGGCAGCGTCGGCCAAACTCTGATCAGAGAGGAAGAGTTCTCTCACCCTGTTACCCAGAAATAGGATTCCCACAGCCAGGTGGGCCTCAGACAGCCAAGCCCGTGTATTCCTGTGTGACCAAAACACAGGGAAATGGCCTCGCTACACCCCGCCAGACCTAGAACTTTGAGACCTGGAGGAGAGTCAGCATTGAAGAGGGTCATGGATCCTTGGATCATGGTGAGGTGTCTGTGGAAAAGCAACACATCAGAAGGCAGCAAAGGCACAAACGGCCCCAGGTGCCACCACTGCCTGCCACTATCAGGCAAGGCAGCACAACCCAGGAGGTGTTTGAGGGAAAGAGACACCAAAAGATGCAGAGAGATTGGTGCCCATAACCCATGAAGACCCCATGGGACCCCAAGTGCCCAGGGCTGCAGATACCAAGGGAGCGGTGGGAAAGTTGACACATGTGAAAGCCTCTGAGGGCTTCCATTCCCTTTCCCACCCCTTCAAACCCTTACAGAGCATCTTCTAGATATTAGAACAGTTCAGAGATTAATAAGAACAGACCCTAGAGCCAGACAGCCTGAGTTCATACTCTTGGTCTGCTCCTGATAGCTCTGTGACCTTAATATTTAAGTCTCCGTGCCTCAACTTCCTCGTCTATAAAATGGATGCCTACCATTTTGAGGAGTCAGGGCGTCAATGCATATTAAACACTAGAACAGTTACTGGAATATAGTGATGGCTCATTAGGTGTGAACTTACCCATGGTCTGTGCAACAAGACTATGCTTCTAGCTTCACCTTTCCAATAATATCTTTGCAGCACTTTCTATCTCCCAGTGGGCAAACACTGTAGAGGACATCATATCCTGGAGAGAAATCCTAGGCCTTGGGATAGCTCCAGCTGTGCCTCTCTTAGGCAAGGGCAGAGGGGGGGAAGGGGATGGGGGCTGAACCTTGGGTCAGTTTCAAAGTGACTGGGAAGAGGGGGTGGGACCACTCTGTGAAGGACATCTGCAGGGAGAGGGTAGATGGGATGGTGGCTGTCCTTACAAAGGGGTTTTAGTAAGAAAGGAGTGTGTTGAAGACCCAAGAGTTGAGAATGGTTGGGACTGCCTCTGCAAACCAGGCTGGGGGTCAGCTCTCCCTTGGAAAACAGACAGCTCCTCGCACCTGTCTGCACATCCCTGAGAAGTGACTGTCCAGAAAGGTGGATCTGTCCTCCTTCAGGAGACCAACACTCACCTGCCACGTCCCGGAATGTAGGAGGAGTAGGGATACCATGCCAGGGGTCTGGCAACCTGCGAGACATCAGGAGAGTGCAAATCTCCACCTAAGGGCTGGCACTTCTACTTCTATCAGGGTCAGTTATAGAATCGCAAGTGAGATTCCTAGAATGTTCCCCCCGGCAAGGGCCCTGCAGGTCCAGCCACTTCGCTGTACGGATTGGGAAACTGAGGCTCGGGCTGGCATTTCCACCCCCACCGCACCCAGGCGTCCCGGCTCTGCACACGCCAGGCAGGGGGCGCCCTTCCCTGCCGCCAGGGCCAGCGGCCGCCCGCGCCAGGCGGGGTCCCTCAGGAAAGCCTCTTAAAGAGTTTTTCCTTTCGCGTGAACTCGCCGCCTCCATCCAGCCGCGCGGTCTCAAAGGTGAACAGCGCACAAATGCGTTGCAGATGTGCTTCCTTCCAATTTTGGCTACCGCGGCGCGGCTGGGAGCGGCGGCGGCGTCCCCAGCACGATCCAGCCCACGTTTTCCTTCCCGCCTGCCAACTTTTTCAAGCTGTAGTTATTTGATAATGATTTTTTTTTTTTTTTTTAACCTCTCCCAATAATTGTTATCCTCCCGGCTCGGTGCAGCTCAGGTGCTGGGCGCAGACGGCAGGCGCCTCCTCCTCCGGGTGCGCGGCTCACGCCCTGGGGTGAGGCCACAGCAGAGTCGCCTTCTGCAGGGCAGGAGTGGCAGGCACCGGGCTGGGCTGGGGCGCCCTGACGACCCCCTGGGGACCCTACACACCCCCTCCCTACCCCACCGTCTTGCACTACCTCGGCCCTGGCCTCCTCCCCCAAAGCCCACACTTCAGGACCGGGACTGTCTGACGAACACAGAAGGGCTGCTGGACAGAGAGTAACGCTGCAATTATTGGGCACCTAGTGTATTCCCAGACCCTACGCAAAGTGCTGGCCTCAAAAACGAGGGAGAACGACCCCTGCCCTCAGGGCTTGCAGCTTACAGTTGGCTGGTCCACGACTCCCTTACCTGGGAAGAAGAAAGGGGCTTCGAGGGCGGGGATTCTCGACACAGGACCCGACCAATGTGCCAGAGCTGGATGAGGAGGGAGGGCTTGGCCCACAGCAAGGTCCAAGGCAGCACTCTGCCCCATCCCCCAACCTTCATCCTTTCCTTCCAGTTCTGCAAAGAGTCATCACCCGCCTGAATGAAGGCCTCTCGGAGCCTCTTGGAAAAAGCCACAGGGCTCAGAAAAGTGGGTCAGGCAGGTGGGGGTGGAAGCAGGTGGCTGACAGACAGACCCCAGCCAGAGGCAGTGAATCCCTTTTGGAGTCTCCTCCCCACTCCACGAGCACAAAAAGGGGGGCTGGGAGCAGCACAGGTGCTAGGTTACATCCCCAGAAAGCCCAGAGTTCTTTTAAAGTTTTTTAAAATGAGTACTAAATTTTTGTTAGTTTTCAAACAAATACTAAGTTCTTTCTTTCTGTTAAGTCTGGATTAATTTTCAGTTTTTCAATGAATACCATTTTAATTATTTCTTTTAAATACTAAGTATTTTAAAACTTGTTTTTAATGAATTCATTTCATGTTTTTTAGGCACTGTGAGGTGGTATCTGGGCAGCCAGGAGCAGGAATATTAGCGAGTAGGAGGGGCAGGGCTGGGTGCTGGGAGGAGGGGCACTGGCTAGGGGCTGCTCTGTCCAGGAAGAGGTGTCCTCCTGGAAAATCAGGCTGTTCTGCCCCTCACCACTGGTCCCGTAGCCTCTCAAAGCTCTGCCCCACCACTTCCACATCCAGGTGCTGGGTGGGAGGCACATTGAGCTCCAAGAAATACTCATCACCCTTGTGAATCTCACATCAGAGTCACAGTCAGAGGTTTCCTGGAGGGGTCTGGAAAGAGCTATGCAATAATGGCTTTTCACCTTTCACAAGATAAAACCAGACCCCAGTGTGGCTTCTTTCGTGCCCCTCCTTCATCTGCCCTTAGGTCTAGGATAACATCCATTCTGTCTGGGCAACAGAAATGATGCGTTCCCTGTCCCAGAGTTACTTATAGATCAGAGAGGGCCATAAAGTTACCAGGAGTTGATTACCCCCTGCCTGGTGCCTCTGGCCTGGGGACCACCTCCACCAGTGCCCCCCCTGCCAGGCACCTAGAACTCCAGCCCTCTGTGGCTCTAACACCTGCTGTGTTTTCTTAGTCTCTCCGTTGGAATGTCCACACTCACACTTTCTGCCCAGGGTGTCCACTTAGTTAGTGCTGGGCAACTTACCCTAGCATATGCATATGGGAACAGCGGAACCGAAAAATAAATAAGTTTCATTGATGAGCTTATCTAAGATTTTCCAATCAGAAAGTCTAAAAAGAAGCGTCTTAATTTTGGCATAAATATGTTTCATGATTTACGGTTTAGTATCCTTTCTTGTTTTTAATTCTCCATGGATGAGGCACATCATCTGCTCATTATGGGTCCTGCACAAGGCCCAGATCAGGGCCACTTCCTCCAGGAAGCCTCCCAGGCTCTGCAGGCTGTTGAGTTCTGTCTGCCACACCCCCACAGCCTCTAGGATCCTTACCATTGCCATTCCCCTCCACACAAAGTATTAGGGTCATTATTTCGCTCATTCCTCTCTCACCATAAGCTCCTGGGAGTAGAAACTAGATTTCACTCCTCCCTGTGTTCTCAGTTATGCATGGAAGGTGCCAGGGACCATTCAAAAAGCTGAGCTAGATAAAGGAGCTGGCCTGTGTGAGCTCCCTCTGGCTCCTTATAAGAGGCCCTTTTGAGAGCTCCACACCCTCCCCCACTGGGTGGTGGAACCCTCTGCTGAGCCTTAGAGAAATCCCTCTCTTCCTGTCTCCCTGGGCCTAGCCCCTGCCCTCATTGCCTGCCAGGAGGGGGCTCCCACAGTACCTCCCTTCCCCATCCAGCCAGGGCAAGGGGAATCAGATGTGGGGCTGGAGGCCTCTTGTCTGTGCAAAGGCAAGATTTATCTCAGTTTGGGGAGGTCTGGGGCCCCCAAGCCCTAGATCATCATTAGTTCCATCAAAGAGGCGGCTGTGATCTGAGCAGTGAGATGCATGGCGTCCAAATTGGAAACAGCCTGGTGGGCTACGGGCAGCTGCCCCAGGGGAGCCCAGGACACTGGAGGAGTCCCACAGACAGTCACAGGAAGAGGAGGAGGGAAGAGAAAACATTCCACTCAGGCTCCAGGGAAGAAAGCCGTGCAGAGATGGAGCAGAGCCAAGTCTGCAAGTCCAGGCGACCTCCTCATGGTGGGGCGGCGGGGGGGAGAGGACGGCCAGTCTCACTCAGCACCCACTATGCTCCAGGCTCCGCATCTTCACCAGCCTGTTTCACCACCCACAGCAACCCCCGGGACATAGAAAGCATTGCCTTTGCCTTACAGAGGGAGAAACTGAGGCTCAGAGGGGAGAACCGACATGCACTAGATCCCCTGGAGCATCTGGCAGTGTGGAGGTTCCAGCCCAGGTGCCTGTGGTTCCAGGGCTTCACCCCCACCAGGAAAGGCAGAGTAAGGAACTGTTGAATGCGTCAGGTTCTCTCTCCTGTTAATGCCTGGAACTGAGATAGTGTTTGATTTGAAACTTCAGGTTTAAATAGAGGTAGAAAAACAAAACAGAAATCTTCCAAATATTGGGGAGTGGCCATACTAGTCAAAAGAATGGGATTGAAATGGCACATTCAAAGGTAAAAACAAAACTTTGAAGGTAGGACTTTTAAAAACTCACTTACTGCCTTTTGCTAATGACGGCCTCTGTCTAGACACTCCCCTCCAGAGTATGTCCCCTCAACAGGCCTCCACACACTGACCCCACTATATACTCTCCAGCGAGCTACTTTCTCTAGCAGGCAGAGGGCTGAAGCTCCTCTGTCCACTGCTGCTAACCTCCTGTGAGCTGCCTGGGTGGAGCCTCTGCCTCTCCCTGTTCAGCAGAGAGAGGCTCTGAGTTAGTGAGTGTGGCCTCTAACCCCAAAGGTGCCAAGGGAGCCTCTCAGAGGCCCCAAGAGGTAGCCTGGGCAAGGACATTAAAATGCCTACAAGCTGGAGTGGTGACTTAATGGATGATAGAGCCAAAGATATACTCAGGCTAGAAAGCTGTCCCATGGAACAGAGGACAGAGCTGCCAAGGGTATTTCAGGGCTTTGCTTATAATGGTGAAAAACAGTGAAACAAATTTCCAAAAATAGTGAAATAATTCCATGTGATGGAATATTACATAGCTATTATAACTAATATAAATGAAGCTTGTGGACTTTGTTTATTGGCATGGGAGAGTTGCTGTCAGAACAACACAAGAATTAAATGACTTCATTTACGCAAAGGATTGATCATAGCGCCTAGCACATTATGAACACTCGAAAACTGGTTACTGTGGTTGGTGTGTGGCAAAAGCAGGAATGAAATACTGTATATATAGAATGATCCCAAATTTATGTGTATAATCGGCAACAAATGCATAAAAAAAGATAGCAAGGAAATATAACAAGATATTGCCAAATGATTGGAGACTTGAGGATTTATTTCTCTGAATTTTCCAATTCTTCTATGAGTGGATTTTTTTTAAACTAGTGAAAAATTTTTTTCCAACATTTTATTATGAAAGTTTCCCAACATACATCAGAGTTGAAATAATGTAACAATGAACAAATACATACCTCTTCCTAACCTTCCCCATCACTAACATTTTATTATACTTTATCATGTAACTATCCATCCCTCCCTCTATTCAGCCATAAATCCATCTTATTTTTATAATGCATTTCAAAGTAAATTACAGGCAACAGAACACCTTCCCCTAAATACTTCAACATACATGTCAGGAAAAATAGTGTTTGATAGTTATCTAGAGGACAGAGGCTGTCCTTAGCCCTGAGAAAAACAAGCCCCACTCCCATCCTCCTTGCAGGAGGCTAGTTTGGAGGGGCTAGGGTGGGGTGGGGTGAGGCCCAGCCTTGGCCCTTACTCTCTGGGTTCCTAATCAACCCCAGAATCCCATTGGTTTCTCCCTCCCAGAGGCAGGGACAATGAGATGTAAATAAACCTCTTTTCTCCCAATCACCTGAGGTTGTGGTGAGAGTTATCTGAGAGAAGCCTGAGCTCACCTTGGGTCTCCTGTAGGGGTAGAGTTGTCAGATTTAGCAAATAAAAATGCTGAACACTTACTTAAATTTGAATTTTAGGTCAACAAATTTAGTGTAAGTTTGTTCTATACAATATTTGGAACATACCATATACTTAAAAATTATTCAGCCTGTATTTTATCCAGTAACGCTCTGCAAGATGGGAAAACAAAAGCCCCAGGAAGGGAAGTGTGTTGTGATCATAAAGTATCACATTTGTGCTGCACGTGGTAGCCCACAGGTGATTTTAGTCTGGCATCCTACTGGAGGCTTACTACCAGCCTCTAGGAGAGTATTGTTTTATTCCCATTTTAGAGTTGAAGAAACTGTGACTCAGCCAAGATCAGCATCCCCACACAGCTGATGAGGTACAAGGTTAGCTCTCAGCCTCAGTGTCTGGCATCCCATGCAGGTTTTCGTAGTTTGACACCTCAGGAGACCACAAATATTCATCAAATATTCATCGCGAAACCCATTGGCAGGGCTTGCAAGCCCATGGCTTAGGTGGAGAGATGGAGGCAAAAGGTGTGAGTTAATACCATATAGCAGAGACCTTGGCAGGTCATGGGATAGGGCTAAGGCCCCTAGAGGGTCATGGGGCAAGGACAGAGGCAGGATCCAGGCTTCCTATCTCCTCAACACTCTTTTCAGGGCACCCTCAGACCTGACATGGCTTCTCGGGGAGACAGCTGCAGGTGGTGGCAGTGGAGTGATGAGCCTGGTGCCAAGGCACATAGCTGGGCACCACAAATGGAAAAGTAGAGATCTCAGAGACAGCAGACCCTGCCACATCCTCCCTCTGACTTTGCCATGTCTCTCTGGTGACAGCTACCACCTGGACCTAATGTAGCATCTTCAAAGGAGCTGGACCTTAACTCATGTTAAGTCCATGGAAAGAAAGTCAGGTGAACCTTGCAATGTGACCCTGACTCTCCTTTGGTCTCCAGCTCCCCTGTCCTTTCTGAGTAATCCATCCCAGAGACTCATCTTTTTTTCTTTTATTCATTCATTCGTTAAGCAGAATTTGATCTGTGTTTGACCATCAGAGGGTGATAGTGTATTTGCACACAGAATGATTATCCTGTCTACCAGCAGACCTGAAAGAGGGATCAACAAGTTGTTTCCAGGTGACTATTTTCTAAAAGGCTTGTTTATTTTCTAATAACCTGTGAATATTTTCACAAAATAACCTGGTTATTTCTATTAAGTCATTTCCACAATCACACCTGATTCAACTGAAACTGGGCAGCCAGTTTGGGGACTTGTGAGTTAAGGTTTGAAAAGGGTGAAGCAGGGAGGAAATTGGGCCCACCCCAGGGCCAAGTCTGCTGATGTGAGATGGAACCTGTAAAAACCAGCCACTTCTTAGACAGGTCCTTACGGTTCTCTGTGATACCACCGAGCTGTGTCATTTCCCTTGCTTTGATGCCGGTGCTTGCCAAGCTATTTTCAAGGTCAGTCACCAGGTCTGACACAGGATGGAAAATGAGCCTCCTCACCTATCACACAGCTTGGCCAAGTC
The DNA here is from genome assembly GCA_963574655.1 of Perodicticus potto. Lineage (NCBI taxonomy): Eukaryota > Metazoa > Chordata > Mammalia > Primates > Lorisidae > Perodicticus > Perodicticus potto. The sequence continues at coordinate 32,749 of CAUYRH010045862.1, forward strand.
AGGGCCATGTGCAGAGCAGAGAGGTAGGCACTGGCTGGGTGACAGTGGGAGCTACCAGCCAAGATCAGCAATCCAGGCAGACATGGAACTCCAATGAACTGAAGTTCTAGGGTTTTTCTTATATCAGGTTTGCAAATTTACCCGGTACATCTGGCCATTGCTTTATCTATTGGTTCATTGCATGTAAACAGTGGCTTAAAATGTACTTCGTTTTGCTCTACTCACTGAGAAGTGTGCATTTACATTAAGTAATACAGTAATCAAATCTTTCTAGGTTGGATATTGTTGGAAAAATTAACTATCTGAATTTCCATCACACACACACACACACACACACACACACACATCCCTTGCCCCACATCAGAATTTTTCTTCTCTGAAGGGACGGTTTTTGTTGGTGTTTTGTTTTTACTTTGAGCCCCTGAGATTAGTTTTTGGCAAGTTTTCTTTTCTGTCTACCAAATGGTTTTGAAATAGTCATCATTTCTTCTAGATGATAAACAGTGAAAGATTGCTTTTACTTTTGAAGGCAATGAAAATATGTCTGTGGTTTCACGTTGAAGTGCTTTAGGAAAAAAAAACTCCTGTAACATTTAGCACATGTAAAGGAATTCTCCATTCATGGGCCACCTGTGTGTCTGATAATCGTTTAATGCTGCTTCCCAAGTTTCTATAATCACTGGAAGCTGTTCAATCATGGCAGATCAAACCTAGTGATGTACAGCCCAATGTGTTTTCATCAGACTACCCAGCACCCTGCATGTTGCTTCACCACTCTTGTTACATGTGTTTTGGGTAACGGCCAATTTTTTCACAAATGAATGGAGAGCATAGAACAAATTCTTAAACACAGTGAAGCACGTTGCAGTTTTTTCATTTTTCTCCCAATGCTTCAGCATTGCAAAGTACAAGGGAAACACCACAGGATGCCCACATAGCGTTGTCTCTTACTCCTCACACCATACTGCATATTTGTCAAATCCTGTTATGGATTTGGCCACCCATGTGATGAATTTCACCTCCATTTGCTGCAGTTGCCTTTATGACCACATATAAGTGGGTCTCAGTCATCTTTTCAATACCAGCAGCAAAACCCAAGAGTCTCTATAATTGAGATAGTGATTGATTTTTTTATTGTTTATTTTGTCGCCCTCAATAGAGTGCTGTGCTGTCATAGCTCACAGCAACCTCAAACTCTTGGGCTCAAGCAATCCTCTTGCCTCAGCCTCCTGAGCAGTTAGGATGACAGGTACCTGCCACAACATCCAGCTATGTTTTTAGAGATGGGGTGTGGCTCTTGCTCCTGACCTGGCCTCGAACTCCTGAGCTCAAGCAATCCACCCACCTCAGCCTCCCAAAGTGCTGGTATGAGCCACCATGCCCAGCCCCAGTGATAGAGATTTTTCTACGTAAACTGCAGGTGGTTCTCTCACTGCCCATTGATGGTCATGTTGCTTATCATTGAATCAGAAAACATTGATATCAGCTACCACGCTCTGAAATGTTTCAGAATTTACATTCCTGGTGATTTTATGTTGAATTTGCTGACTTCTGTAGACATCAACAGATTCACAAGTTAGAATAGCTCTCCTTTAGGGCTTCCAGCAACTCCCTCCAAATTGCCTTTATTCACAGATGAAATATACTTGTCATGAATCCTTAACGATAAACACTGTTTTTCAAGAAATAAAATATGTTTAACTCTGAATTTCAGGTATGTTCTCATTTCCTCAAGCTGTTATGAGTGAGCAGATAATAATTTGTTAGTGACAGTTTCACTAGGAAATCAATATCCTCCCCCCCCCCAATTGCAATGATTTCAGATGCATTTTACTTCTGTGTTTTAGAAAGTTTTACAGAGTTCTGGGGGTTTTTTGTTTTTTGTTTTTTTCCAAAGCAATGTGAATGATTCTCCTCTGCAAAACACTGGCACAGATAATGAGGGGAGCATGCTTTTTTATCCCATTTCCTACCCTGCAAATATCCCTCTAAGAGTATTCAACATTTCTAGAGTTGCCTTAAACTCCTTGCATGTTAAAAATAGATTTTAGCCTTCCATCACAAATTTCAAACTATATGTGGTAACTTGCCTTGATATCATATTATTTTTTATACCTGTGTTGGCATCCTTTCCATACAGATTAATTATTGGTAATAAGTAAATACCTGAAGCACTGGATTCCACGATTTTGTCAACATCATTAAAGAATAAGAAAGAGGGCCTGGCGCAGTGGCTCCTGCCTGTAATCCTAGCACTCTGGGAACTGAGGCAGGTGGATCCCTTGAGCTCAGGAGTTCAAAACCAACCTGAATAAGAGTGAGACCCTATTTTTAAAAACAGCCAAGGATCGTGGCGGGCACCTGTAATCCCAGCTACTGAGGAGGCTGAAGCAAGAGGATCACTTGTGCCCAAGAGTTTGAGGTTGCTGTGAGCTGTGACATCACAGCACTCTACTGAGGGTGACAGAGTAAGACTCTGTCTCAAGGTTTGGCACCCATAGCTCAGTGGTTAGGGTACTGACCACGTGCACTGGGACTGGTGGGTTCAGATGTTGGCCAAGCTCGCTAAACAAACAACAACGAAAAGATATCCGGTGTTGTGGTGGGTGCCAGTAGTCCTAACTACAAGGGAGGCTGAGGCAAGAGAATTGCTTAAGCCCAAGAGTTTGAGGTTGCTGTGAGCTGTGACGCCACAGCACTCTACCGAGGATGACATAGTGAGACTCTGTCTCAAACAAACAAAAAAAAGAACAAGAAACAAATAAATAATACATTGTCAGTGTTCCTACACTTGGATCAATACCTTCAGGGTCAGACTGTCCTGTACTCAAAATACTCCCACATTTCAACTAACTATACACATGATTTTTAGAAAGGCTGAGCCAAACTCTTAGAAATATGAACACAGACTTTGATTTTCACATCTTTTTCCAATAATGGCACTTACCAAGAAAGAAACCATAGCTGACCGTGACCAATATATCCAATAATTGAAGAAGAGTAAGACACTTGTCTTCTCAGCGACACAAAGGTATGCACTTGTCAACATGAATGGGAGGTTTACTTGGGTGAGCAGACAGAGTATTTGTCAACCAACGGTGCAAAATTGATGGATCCTACTACTGTGCACGTGGTGTTGGTTTTCATTTTCAATCTTGATGAGGAGATTACTATTTTTTATACTACTACAACATAAAGAGAAGGATGGATTGTGTTTCCCAGTATGCAGCTAATTCTATGTCTTTTGACACTTTTCAGTCACATTTTTGACAATTAACGCAGTTTTTTTCTTCTCTGTCTCTTTGGGAAACTGAGGTAGCTCCTGAGATGCTCCATTCACTCTCCGACTCCTCAGACTTCCAAGGGACATCTCCGTGCTAGGTACACAGCTGAGCCCTGGGCACATACATAAGTAAATGATCCACTTCATGTCCTGGAAATCTCATGTGGCAGAGCTCGAGACAGATGTCGATGATTCTAAACTGTTTTTACCTATAACACTTCAAATACGAAATGTGTGGGGTTTTCTTCCCCTCACCAAACAATTCTCCAAGCTCCCAGGCACCAAATGGGTTTCCACAATTTAATTCAATTCTGACACTCACAATGTGAAGTTGGTGCAGATCCCATGGTTGAGGACTCAGTCCCACAAGAGTTCCTCCCACTTTAGGTGCCAGTTGTGAAAATTGTGTGCCCAGGTTGCCCACATTTCTGACTGACTTGGTTGGGGATCCCACAATCCCCTCCTCAGATTTGTTAATTTGCTAAAATGGCACACAGAACTTTAGGACACAACTTACTGACTGTTACTACATATTATAAAGGATATAGATGCATGGCTAGAGAAAAGGATGAGGTATGAGGGTGGGAAGCTCCCTGCATGCTTTCTCCTAAAACCTTCATGTGTTCCCCAGCCTTGCAGCTCTCTGAACCCAGTTATTTAGGAGTTTATATAGAGGTCCCATTACATGGGCATGGTTGATTCAATTATTGGCCATTGGTGATTCATTCAATACCCAGTCTCTCTCCCCTTCCTGGAGAGAAGGGTATGGGGCTGAAAGTTCTGTCTAATCACATGGTTGGTTCCTCCGGCCACCAGCCTCCACAAAGCTGTCCAGGGACCAGGAAGACACCAGAGACCCAGAAAGAGTCACCTCATTACTGTAAACTCAGCTGTGTTTGAAAGGAGCTTATTATGAACAACAGATGACTACTGTTACTCCAGAAGTTTCAAGAAGCTACGTGCCTAGAGCCAGGGCCAAAAATCAAATAGATGTATCATCTTTACTGTATCGCAGTGTGATAACACCAGGGGGTCATTTCTTCCCTGGCTGGAGTCAAGAAGATAGAATGAGCAAAAAGTTTTCCCAGAAGAAGTGACTGGCAGTGGCAGGGACAGAGAGTGACTGGTAGCCATCCACAAATCCTATCAGCACCCTAAGCCAATCCCCAGAACACATATGACCTAAGTAAAAAGAATGTGCAAATTCAGTTTCAAGACAAGTTCCTCTTCTCACCACACAACTTGATTTTTTTTATTATTTTTTTGTAGAGACAGAGTCTCTGTGGCGTCACACAACTCACAGCAATCTCCAACTCCTGGGCTTAGGTGATTCTCTTGCCTCAGCCTCCCAAGTAGCTGGGACTACAGGCGCCCACCACGACACCCGGCTATTTTTCTGTTTTGCAGTTCAGCTAAGACTGAGTTTGAACCCACCACCTTTGTTATATGGGGCCAGTGCCATACTCAATGAGCCACAGGCACCGCCCCCACAACTTGATTTTGACCTTCAAACCTCTCCCAAATAGAAACAGTGGGAGGGTGGGCTTTCTTGGGAACTTTGCCTACTTCTGAAAAGAGACAGGCTCCTCCACTGGCACTAGGAGGATGCTTGTCTTAGCAGGTGCCATCCTCACATCCGAAGACGACTCTGCTGTCCCCATCCCCCAGAGGAGGCCTCGTTCAATCTTCAATGGGGTAGATGTGACAAATCTCAATACCTGGGCCCCTGCTCAGATACTGCATGGAATCACTGAGCATGGGACCTGGGTGTCTGCTCTCTAAACAACTGCTTGATTACCTGTTATACAAACCCAAGTTTGTGAACCACAGCACTTACCCTTCATTTTGAAAAGACAGGTGGGATTCCCTGGGAAGCCACAGTGATGTCCCTAGAAGGGAAAAGCCTGCCTGGTTGTGACCTTGGGCTTGGTCCTCTATCAGGCCAACCTGACCCACACCTGAGCCAACCCACAGAGAGGAAGCAAATGGAAACACAGCGCCTGGATGCCGCCAGCAGCCGGGCACTCGGGGATCCTTGTTCATTTCATGTGCTCACAGCTCACCCCTCCCCCCATCCCCATTGACTGCCTTGGGTCAGGTCTCATCAGCTCCTGCCAGGACAGTTTCTTTGACGGTCCCTCTGCCTCGAGTCTCTGGCACCCCATCCATATGCCATCTTAATCCCTGGGCAATTATCCATGAATGCAAATTGATCTAATCCCCACCCCATACAAATCCTTAAATGACTCCCCATTGTCCACAGGGAAATGTCCAAACTCATCAGACAGGCATTTGAGACCTTTCAGAATTCCGAAAGGCTTTCTCTTCTTACCTCTGAGTAGCCCCATTTCTGCACCCACCACCTACCTCCCTGCTCCCTCATCATAGCACATGCAGGCACCCTTGGTGCAGTGTGGTACTGTGGTTAAGTACTTGGGCTCCAGAGTCAGACTTCTCAGGCAAAGATCTAGGCAATACCCATGACAAGTTTTGGGGCACGTGAATTTGAGCAAATTACTTAAATTCACTGTGCCTTGGTCACTGTGACTGTAAAATAGGAATACAAATATTTCATGGAATTGTAGTGAGGACTAAAAGATCCAACATGTGCAAAACCCTTGAAAGTGTACCTAGCAAGCAGTAAGTAGCTAAAAAGATTTGCTATTATTGTTGTGTCAGCTCAAACGGTTCCTTCTACCTGCATGCTGGTCCAATTTTCTCACCTCTGAATTCCTGTTCATCCTTCAAAATAAAACCAAAGTTCAGCTGTGGAGCCCACTGACTCCTCTGGGATACCTTCCCCTCTGTTCTCTCTGCTTCCTAGGCTGAACTCAATGCCAGCGCACATCACACTGAGCTCTGAGACCACTTGCTTCTCTGCCTTACAATTGGACTATATACAATTTACCTTTTACCAGTACCCAGGGGACCAGTTTGATGAATGACTGAATAAACTTTCAACAATGGTGATAGTAGGAGATTTGTACGTAGTATCATCTTTGGAAGTAATCACTAAAAGCCACATTATAAAGAACAAACTTGATTTTTATTTATGCACTCTTTCTTAAAGCCATAAAAGACAATTAAAGTTTCCAAAAAAAAGAAAATTTGAGTGGAATAAAAGGTTAGACTTTTTTTATATGCCAGAGAGATAATAAAATTGAAAATCTTTTTTGTTTAATTAGTCATTATGATCAGGTATCTATGGAAACAACTGGATGATCATGCTCAAAATAGGCAATCATCTATCTGTTTAACAATGCACAATCAACACAAAAGCCAGAGCTGTGAAACGTCAACGTTCATTCCTTCAACAAGTGCTTCTTGACTGCCAGTGATGTGATGAGAAAACAAAAGTCTCAATTCCTTCCTTCCAAGCCACCACAGGTCAACAGGCAACTCCTGCACCCCTGTTCCAAAAAGAAAGTATCTCAAAGGAGGGGACTATTCTATAGAAGCATATTTGCACACAGTGGGAAGGGAGATAAGTTAGAAGAGATGGGAGAGAAATATAGGAGTGAAGTCCTTGTGAAGATTGGCTGGAAGTGGAAGAGATCTACAATAGAAGGGCACAGGGAATATTTTGGGGTGGCAGAAAGTTCAAGAATTCAATGGAAAGTTCTAGAACTTGACTTGTGACCATCTTATTGTATGTAATTTGTACCTCAATAAAGTGAGGTATTTCTTATAAAGTGAGGTGACTTTTTTCAAAGTCCTTGAGAGGAAGAGGATAATGATGGTGTTGACCAGGGAGGGCCATTAGCAAAACAGAACAAAGGCAGGACACGTTGTGTAAAGAGAAATACTGAATTCAGCTCTAAATTTGTTGAGTCTCAGGTGTTCATAGTCTTTTCACTGCTCACAGTGTGGTCCTTGGACCTACAGCATCAGTGTTACCTGATGAAAAAGCTTCTCCCCTTGTCTTGGGGCCCATAGTTCAGTGGTTAGGGCACCAGCCACATGCACTGGGGCTGGTGGGTTTAAACCCAGCCTGGGTCTGCTAAACAAAAACAAAACAAAAAGATAGCCAGGCGTTGGGAAGGACACCTGTAGACCCAGCTACTAGAGAGGCTAAGGCAAGAGAATTGCTTGAGTCCAAGAGTTTGAGGTTGCTGTGGGCTAAGATGCCACAGCACTCTACAGAGGGTGACGAAGTAAGACTTGGTCTCCATAAGAAAAGAAAAAATTTTCCCCTTGACTAAACTCTACACAGGCTCTCCTGAACTCTTTTTCAGCTAGGCCCTGACTTTTGGACTTCTGTGTTTATCTCTGGTATCGTCCAATTTTGGCAAAAATTCCACCAAGTCAGAATTTCCTATCTTCAATATCTGATGATCACCCTTGAGATCTGATTGGAGTCCTTGTCGTCCTCCATCCCTTCGTTGATGTCTGGTCACCCTGGCCTGCCTTTGGCTAGACTCCTGCTAGGTAGGTTTAGCCAGAATCCCCCTTACCCTTGACTGACCTCTTAGTAATTTTCTATCCTCTGATCTCACCCTACTCCTTGGCTGTAAATTCCCATTTTTCTTTCTTTTTTTCTTGAAACAGAGCCTCACTGCTACCCTTAGTAGAATGCCATGGCATCACAGCTCATAGCAACCTCAAACTCTTAGGCTTAAGGAATTCTCTTGCCTCAGCCTCCAAGTAGCTGGGATTACAGGAGTCTGCCACAATGCCTGGCTATTTTTTAGAGATGAGGTCTCTCTCTGGCTCAGGCTGGTCTCAAACTCATGAGCTCAGCCAATCCACCCACCTCGGCCTCCCAGAGTGCTAGGATTACAGGCATGAGCCACTGCGCCTGGCACTGTTTTTCCTTGTTATATCCATAGCTGAGGCCAACCCTCTCCCACCACCAAAACCCCATGGCAGAGTCCCTTTATCTATTGCAGTGGTACTCACTTTGAGTCAAGGTATGAATTTTTTTGTTTAACACAGGGATATTATTAGAAATGCAGGATCTCATGTGCTATTCCAGGTCTACTGAAGTAGAACATACATGTTCATAAGATTCCTAGTTGATTCATGTACATTCTAGCCCTGTGGCTCCCAATCCCTGGGTTGCAGACCAGTATCCGTCTTCACCCTGTTAGGGACTGGGCTGCACAGCAGGAAGTGATTGGCAGGGAGCCAGGGAAGCTTCATCTGTATCTACAGCTGCCCCCCATTGCTCGTTTCACAGCCTAATCTCCACCTCTTGTCAGATGAACGGCGGCATCAGATGCTCACAGGAGCGAGAACCCTACTATAAACTGCCCGTACAAGGGATCGAGGTTGCCCCTCCTTATGAGAATCCAATGCCTGATCATCTGAGGCACGTGAGTCATCTGAAATCACCACCCCACACCATCTGTGGAAAAACTGTCTTCCATGAAACCAGTGCCTGGTGCCAAAAAAGTTGGGAACCATTGCACTAGATTTTGAAAAGCACTGGTTTCAGGGGCTTTAAATAGCTCCTTGAAGTGAAATACACATAACTGTGAAAATTTAAGGCAACAAAAAAAAGCAAAAGGGATGTACAGGGTAGAAAACCTACACAGAACACCCCAGGAAGTGGAGGGGCCACTATGAGGCAGCTTAGTCACAGGAATGGCAAAGCCAGGAGTCCAGGGCCCAGTTTGGGTCCTGTCTTCTTCTCAGGGAAAACCAACCTGGTCATAGCAGTATGGTTCACCAGGGGCTTTCCCTGCATGTGGTCTCATCTGCAAGATCAGAATGAGCCTCTTCTCCATTTTATGGACGAATGAGCTTCTGCTCCTAGTCAGAGACTTCTCTAAGATGGCCCAGTCTGGGGGGCCTGGAGTTCTGCTCTAAAGGGCCTTATCGGTAGACCCAAGAGGGTGGGCTAGGTGGTCTCCATCACTCTCTGAAGGCAGGCCCTGGGAGGAGGGGCCCGCCCAGGCTTGTAAGGCTTCCTCAGAGCAAGCCCATTCTTGCCCGAGTATCTGCTCCTGACTGGCTCGATTTCCAGGAAAACCAGGGCAGCTCTCTGTAACGCCCACACAGGCTGAGGAGCCTTCCAGGTATCAGGTCTGCTCCCAGTGAACGGCACAGAGGACACCAGGAAGAGCTTTACTTCAACCACTGGTGCCCACTTTGAGGCCTGTCCCTGCAGCCGGTGAAGCCAGGGAGAGTGAGGATCCAGAGTCTGCAGGGGCTGTGGGGGACCTCTCTGCTGCTGCTTTCCTTCAAGAGTTCATTCCATCCTCAGAGAGGGCTGCTCCTGTAACCCCTACACCATAGGTCTATTTGCTGGGCTCCGCATTTCAAGCTCATACAAGTTAGAACCCATCCTTGGAGCTCAGGTCAGCTCTTCATTGTGCAGAGAGAGAGAGAAGACCCAGAGAGAGAAAAGGAGCTGCCTTTGTCACACGGCAAGCCAGAGGCACAGCTCGCTGGCGTCCAAATTTTCCCTATTTGGGGCTTTGGCCTGGGTGTCCACTGTGTGCTCTGGGCATAGCCAGAGGCTTCTCTTGAGCACGCACCTCAGGGGCATTGCACGTGCCATCTGCTCCATCTGCGAGACCAATCCTCTCTATGTGCCCAGCTTATATTAGTACAAGCAGGGATCTGTTCAGAAAGCAGCCCATGGAGAGGGCCTCTGGGCCCCTCCTCCATAAAGCAGCTCCTCACTCTCCTCACAGCTTTGGATATTCCCCGATATTATATTCTATATTAATTATCATATTTTACTTTCTGTCTTTCCCTAGCCTGGATATAAAAGCCAGAATGGCAGAAACTTTGTTTTATCCGCAGTGCTATATCCCCACTTTGCTATATCCCCAGTATCTAGAACATTTAAGATGTGTTTGCTAAATATTTGTGGAATGAATGAATGAATTCAACACATCCTTTCAGGGTCTGAGGAGTTGGGAGGAATTCCCTCACTGTCATGTCCAGAGTTCTATGAACCCATCCTTGTTTCCTCCCTCCGTCTCTTCTGGGGTTCCCTTTACTGTTCCCAGGGAATTACCAGAGGGAGAAAGGCCTAATCATTATCTCACCCTGGGATGGCTGGTTTTTCCCTTCTACACAGCCCTGAACACTAGCCACCATCTTCCCCTGGGTCCTCCTAATTACGCGTCTTAGAATGGTCTCTTCCACTTTCCAGGCGCAGTGGCAGACAGCTTGTAACTCTGTGTCCATACCTGTGTCATCCTCACAACTGCCCATAGAGGCAGACACAGTCACACTCAGAATTCTGAATCCCAGGCCCAGAAAGGTTAAGTAGCTTCACTGAGGCCACACAGCTAGTAAAGGAGCAGAGCAGAGACTCAAACCGCAGCCCCCTGATTTGGAACTCTGTTGTCTGCCTTTGTCTGTGTCGGCTCTCTGGTCCAGCACAGAGAACAATGCCAACACTGAATCACCACTGGGTAATAAATGTGAAGTGCCTAGTATGTCGTTGGTGCTCAGTGAGGGCCTTTGATCTCAGACAGGGCACTGCCCCTGGAGTCTGCTCTCTCGGAATGTTGTCCAACAGGTCTGGCAACCTTCCCTCTTTGGTCCCTGTTTTAGAACACCCACTAGGAGCATGTTGGACTCACAGAGCCACTGGTGGGAGGCTGTGAGGTCATGCCTGGGCTGGTGCTACCCACCTCCCTGTTTCTGCAGATGAGTACAAGGTCTGGAACAGAAGGGGCCCAGGAGGTCCCCAAGCAACTCAGGCAAGGGCTGGGGAGAAGCCCTGGGCCATGCCATGCTGAGCAGCTCCTTCTCACTCTCCGACCTTAGCCAGACGCTGGCCTTAAAGACCCATCTTCAAAGTGGAGGTCCCACCATACCACCCTGACAAACCTGTCCTTGGCCTCAGTGGGAGTCAACAGTTACAGAAAACTGACCCGGCCAAATTTCCCAACAGCACTGATGGGAAAGAATGTTCTTACTTATATTAAGCTGACATCCTCCTTCACGGACGCTTTTCTCACAGGCCCTTTCAAGCCTCACAAAATAATCTCTTCTCCCAAAGGAAATCCTCCTGCTTCATTTACTCTCTAACCATTTCCCATATGGCTGCTCCCTCATCAGCCTGCTCCTTCTTTGAAAACATTTTAAAGAAAACAGAAGTGGGCTCGGCGCCTGTGGCTCAACGGCTAAGGCGCCAGCCACGAACACCTGAGCTGGCGGGTTCAAATCCAGCCCTGGTCCGCCAAACAACAATGACGGCTGCAACCAAAAAGAACTGGCCGGGCATTGTGGTGGGCGCCTGTGGTCCCAGCTACCTCAGAGGCGGAGGCAGGAGACTCGCTTGAGCCCAGAAATTGGAGGTTGCTGTGAGCTGTGATGCCACAGCACTCTATCCAGGGTGACAGCTTGAGGCTCTGTCTCAAAAAAAAAAAGAAAAGAAAACAGAAGTGTCACCTTCCTTTTTATGGATACTATGCCTCTTGTAATGCAGCCTAAATTCACAGCCATCTCCTAGAATATGAAATGTGTGAGCTGAGCTTTGCAGAATGACAGGATTCTAATCCAGCACAGTGGTGTTAGAATGTAGCATTATGCAGAGAATAGGCAGAAAAGAGAGGTTTTGTTTTTGTTTTTGTTTTGAGACAGAGTCTCACTCTGTTGCCCTGGATAGAATGCCGTGGCATCATGGTTTACAGCAACCTCAAACACTTGGGCTCAAGAGATCTTCTTGCCTCAGTTTTTCTATTTGTAGTAGAGGCGGGGTCTCACTCTTGCTCGGGCTGGTCTCAAACTCCTGAGCTCAGGTGATTCACCAACCTCAGCCTCCCAAAGTGCTAGGATTACAGGTGTGAGCAACCGGGCCCAGAAAGAGGAGAGTATTTAGGGAGGGAAGATAGTGTGGCCAAAACAGTGAAGTTGGGAATGATTGTGGTCTATTTAGAAGAAAAGTTGATCTGGCAGAGCCAAGGGTTCACTATGGGAGGTCTAGAGTAAACAGGGGAGTTGAGATGGATCATAAGAAGCCTGAATGAAGTGTCAGGGATTTGGACTTCTCATAGGCCAAAGCAAATAATTGAAAGTTCCTTAGAGTGGCATGAGGACCAAGGATTCAGAAAATTTACCCATAGACTGTGGAGGCGGCTAGAGAATTCCTAGCAGGAGAGGAGGAACTATAGAATGTTCCTCTGCCATACCACCTTTCTCATCCACAGGGGAGAAAATTAAGGTCTAGAAAGGGACAGTAACTTGCCCAAGGTCAAACAGCTTCCAAGGAACTTCTGCTCTTGGACCAGTGCTAGATATGTGTGTGTGTGTGTGTGTGTGTGTGTTTAATTTCCAGCCCCACTGTCTTTCTGTCACACAAGTCCCTCTTATAGGGCAGCCCAGACCATGGCACCCAGCAGGTGCTCAGAAAACAAAGGTGGGCTTGGTTTGAGGTGATTTAGGTTGGTGGCATAAGAAGGCATAACAAATGTGAATGACAGGGCTTGGGGATGGATGGAGGTTTGGGGCCGTGGGGGCAGGTGTCAGGGCTTGGGCTCCCATTCAGAAGGACAGCAGTGGGAGGAGGTCAGGGTAGGTTGTCTTTATAGGGTGAGCTGATTACCAGAGACGCTGCCCAAGAGGCCTTCTCCAAGATTGAGGTGTAAGGGATCCCCCACCTCCACGGTCCAGGTGTGGACACACAATGAGACAGAGTAGAAGGGAAATTCATGATCCCTGGAGGGCCCTCAGTGGCCACCTCGGGCATTTTTAGCCCTGCATGCAGAGTAGGGGACCTAGTGCCAGAGTTTGGAAGCCGCATCTCCAGCCTACAGAGCTGGTGGGCTTTCCTGGTAACTTGCAGCTAATCACATACCTTCTTTGTGTCTTGCCTTTCTCATCCGTAAAATGGGAATGATGATACTTACCTACCTCATCGCCGAGTTATGAGAATTAATTAATGTTTATAAAGGACTTGGAGATCCACAGATGAAAGGCTTTGTAGAAGTACAAAGTATCATCACTGTAATTACATTACACTATTATATCTTGGGCCAAGGGCTTTCTGCAGCTTTGCTTATTACTGAGAAGGGCGATGGCGTGCAGATAAACCAAATCTCCCCCAACCATCGCTCTAAACGCCCACCCATCTCCATCCAGATCTAAACTCTGGGAGATCCCATCAGGCTGGGAAGACATGACAAGCGTCTCCAGCCCCAGAATTCCCCAGGGGCGGCCATACATCAAGAAAGACTATCTTCTGAATTTCCTCCTGGGAGCAATAGTCCTGGGGGCCTCGGGGATTGGGGGTATCCTGACTTCAACCAGAGGCCACCCCCCACAGGTCTGTCTGATGCGGTCATCTGGCCAGGCTGTCTCTTTTGGGGGGTCCTCTTTATGTTGAACCCATAGGAGTCCCTTCCCATAATTTCCCTGGCCCCAAGTCAGACCCTGCTTCCAGACCAATAAAAATAAAGAAGGCTGCTTGGCCTTAGAGCTCTCCCATGTTTATTGAACCTCCAACAATTCTGGCATTTACCCATCCTCAACCCATTTCACAATACCCCAATCTGACCGGGCAGGCGAAAGCTAGATCAGAAAGAAATATAATTACCTTTTTACGAGCTTATGACATGGTTGCACCCTTCTCTCCTGCCAGCTTGTCCAGTCACTCATGGATGATGATATACATACTATAAATTATATCATTATCGACCCATAATTACAAGCAACACGTATACGCATCCCCCTGAAGGAGATTGAGACTCTAAGATTACGTACCCTTGCCCCTCAGTCCCTTGGGAAAAAGCCCATTGCAAGAGGAGAGGTTACCGATTTCCAAATATCACAGACGCTGTGTTAAAACAACAGAGACACCCCCTCCCACCTTCTTGTATACACACCCCCCAGCTCCCCAAAATGGATTGGCTCTCCCCCCTGCACACACAAAGACCGAGACTTTGGCAGGAATGAATCTAGACATGTGAGGGCAAACTCTCAGGGAAGACCCAGGGCAGAGCACCCTCCTCCGGGGGGAAGGGCTGGGCATGCTAGGAGCCCTGTTGCCCAGCTTGGGCCTCAGAGGACACTGTCAAGGACACCTCTGCCTCCCAGGACTAGCTGAGCACTGGTACTCTCACACATGTCTTCACACCACCGGGATACTTCCCTGTGTCCAACACTAGTTTAGCAACACCCACACCCTGGACCCTCCTGCAGGGTGGCCCAGAGTCCCAGACCTGGCTGAGATGGGCTATGAAACTTCCCAACCCATTGGCTGATACCAGTGAGTCACTGGGTTCTTCATGGGACCCCTGGGCTGGAAGGATACAGTAGGCCAGGTGGAGGAAGAGGGTGCTGGGTGCTGAGCTGGACAGCCAGCCATTCTTTCCTTCTTTTCCTTCTTCGGGCTTCCCTGAAGCTCTGAGCTGGGTGCTGGGGAGAAGTCAGGGAAAGGGGAAGCTCCATCCTTACAGGGTCAGAGATAGAGGCCTGTGGCCAAACGAGCACCTCCCCCATGAATGGGATATCAGAGCACCTGGGTGGGACTCAGCACAGGACAGAGGGAGGTGGCAGCACTGGCCAGGGAAGGCAGAAATTAGGATTTGAGAGATCAGTAGGGATTTTCCAGGTGGGCAAATAGGAGTCAGAGATTCTGTGTAGAGAAAACACCCTCCTAAGGGATGGAGGGACGAGGCCGTGGTGGATGTTTAGACTGCACTGAGCGAGCACGCCCGCAGTAGTCACAGGCAAGCCGGCAGACATGAGGGGGAAGACACATTTGGCCACGCTCTTCGCAGCCCATCTCCCCTCCTGTTCTTCTTCATTCAAACTGGCCCTGGGCTCCCCTTCCACTCTCTCAGTGTTTCTTCTTTCCTCTTCCTGCCAACTCAGCCCTAGGCCCTCCTCTGTACATCCCCTCCTCCTGGTCCCACCTGCTCGTCTGGTCACACTTAGTGTGTGAGGGCCTGGATGGTTCTCTCCTAGGGAATATATATGCTGGTCCCTGCGAAGTCTAGTCCCGGTCAGCATCTCCAAGCAGCCAGGCCTGTCCACATGTCAGAAGCATGAAGAGGGAGAGGCAGAGGGTGCCGGAGACAGAAGGCCTTTGCCCAGAGTCACAAGTGGCAGACTCAAGGCACACAAATGCCTCCTCCATCTGCATGGCAGGCGACCCCAACTGTGGCTCGTCCTTGAATCACATCTTGTAAAAAATCATTTGCACATTTGAATTCAAAGCCCCTCAAAACAGTAAAAACACCACCATCCCAAGTACCATAAAAACCACATTGAGCATTTATGGAAATTCAAACATGTGTATTAACATATGGCAAAAATTTCACTTACTGCATCTTTTTAGCATTGGACTGATGCACAAGGCATCTGTGCAAAAAGCGTTGGAATGGAAGCTTCAGAAAAGAGCAGACCGAGAAAAAGGCTGTCGCAGAGGCTGGCTGGCAGGGCTGCGGGGAAGCCTGAGGGTCTGTCCCTAGCCAGGGCTGATGGCTTCAGCCAAAGGCCTGCCAAGGGACAGGACGTTGTGTACATATGGCGTGGTCATTCACCCCAGACCCTCCAAGGCAGCCTCCAGTCCTGCAAGCCTCCTTTTTTCTATTTCCTCATTTTTTTTCTCCTTCCACCTGCCAAGGAGCAGATGGGTCTCAGGAGTTAGAAATAGGAGGAGGAAGCTCTCCTGGTCTCTAACTCCCACCTCAGGCCCCAGGAGGAGAGAGTCAAGTCATTCTGTACCCTGCAGCCCATGATCAAACTTTGATGGGGGCTCAGGGTATGACTGTCATCAGCTTGCACCTGGAACCAGCAGCCAGGTGTCCCTGTGGCCAGTCTAGGGTCTAGGTGACTGCATCTTCCCCATAACATCTGAACTCAGGGCTATTTCTCTTTTTTCCTTAAAAGAAGCATTTATGGGTCTCTTTCACCCTCTGCTCCTTCATGAAAGGGACCCACTTCCAACTCTCTTTGGAAGTGCTCTAAACTTCCTCTTTGTTCTTACTAAATATAATTTCTCTTTGGAAAAAAAAAAGTGTTTGTGGTTCCAGGGCACATAGGGTCCTGTTCACTGGGCCAACTCTTCACACTGGGCCCCGTTGCCAGGGCTGGCAGACCTAGGCGAGAATGGCAAGGCCCTTACCAAATTGGACATTCTGGCAGTCAACAGGTCACAAAATGTACCCTCCACACTGGCTTTGGCCTCAACATGGCAACTAGGGCAGCCCCAGGACTGCAAATAGGTCTCTATACAGATCCTTTGAGCCAGCATGTGGCAAGGAGATATGCTCGGAGATGTGTTGTCACCCTGAGTTGCTTTGCAAGACTAAGCCAAACTTGGAAATAGTCACTGGCCAGGGTGAGTTGTAGTTGAGATGAAACAACTACAAAATGTGCTTTGAGTTACTCTGATCCTACATGTCTTTGAGAAGAGGCCAGGTGGGCTTTCAGCTTCCCTGTGAGTGAGAGACTGTCCTAAGGGGCAATGCAAAGAACTTGCCACGTGGCTGTGGTACCTGTGGAATGGGCCTTTAACGAACACCAAGCATGGACCCTCCACACCTTACAGGATCAGACCTGGGTCAGCTCTCTGTCATCTGATTGGGGTCTCTCCTAATTGAGGTGCAGGGGGTACCAGTAAAATGTAACATTCCTGGTAGCAAGTTGAAGCACTATTGCCATTGAACAAACATGCTAGCTGCCAAGAAGGGCTCTTCTTGTATGGGTGTCTATGGGCCTTTAGGTTCTCTTATCCAGGGTTAAAAGCAAGGCTGTTTTGCTCTCAGAAGACACGATCACAGCCTGGGCAGACAGCGAGGGGTAAACTAGCCACTCTCGAACTGGTAGCCTCTGTGGATTCTTCTGATGGCAGCTTTCCAGGTGCACTCTGACGATTTGTTCTACTGTAGTATCCTGTACCTGGTGGCCTGGGTCAGATCCCCAGAGTACCTACTAAGGAACAACACCAGGTCCCAGCCTTATGGGGAAAGGAGGAAATTAATCCACTGGCCTTCTTCTCATGAGGACACTCCTAGCTGCACACAGACACGCAGTTTGCAAAGTGCTTTCACACACATTGTCACAGTTGAGATGTGCAACTGCCCTGGGAGGGAGTCTTCCAGACTGCCGCCTTCTTATGCAGGAGGGAACTGAGAATCAGAGAATTGAAGTGACTGGCCTGAGACAACATGGTTGGTGGGTGGTAGGGCCTAGACCCAGAACTGCCAACATTAGGCCCTGATCCCTGACCCATGCACAGGTCCCTCTGTCTCCAAAAGACACTCAATCAGAAAATCTTGACTCTCATACTGAAAAGGCAGAGAGTGGGTCCCACCTTCCTTCCTTGCACAGTAGATGCCATCTGGGAATCTGCTAATTCCCTGTCATAAAGTGGACTCTCCTTAACCCAACTGTCTGGCTGTTCCATCTCTTTAACCATCAGAACCTGATGCCAAGGCAAAATGATGGCTAACTTTCCATTCTTGTTTTGATAAAAGTCAAAGCCCCAAAGGTGAAAATCAAAGATAGCAACCATTCTCTGTAGCCAGCATCCTGAATTTGGGGTTTATCCCTAGCCCTTTGTGGTCTCTGGCCATGCAAAAGGCAGACAAGCCTTCATAGTTCACTCAATGTTTCTTGCTCCTCTCAAAAGAAAAAAAAAATCCGTGAGGCCCAGAGCACAAACAAATTGCAATAAGATAAGATACACTCTCTTGTCACCATCCTGGTATTTTAACATCTAGAGATGGCGGCCCAGTGCTTGCATTGGCAAAGAAAGTGAGGTAATTGATCTGCCTTACGACATCTTTCAGAATGTGCTCCTCCCTGCTTTAATTTCCGCCTCAAGGTGTGGAGAAGTAGGCTGCTTTCCCCGAAAAACAAGAAAAACACATCCTTCCGTTAACCAGGGTACAAAATGGCTGCCAGCCTTTCTCACGCCTACGATCTGAAAGGGCCCCTGAGGGTCACTGGGTTGTCTAGAAGCCTTTGCACCTGGATTTGTCTCAGGTATCTCCTGCTGGAAGAGCTGGGTTTGGATGGCCTTCCAGAAGGTTCTGTCCTGAGTGGCCATGGGAAGTCCTGCTGAGACAGGTCCAGAGACAAATGTGTGCATGAGGAAAGTCGATTGTGTGTCTCTGTGTCTCTGGGATTCAATATCCCCTGTGATGGGAGATAGAAGCCCCGTCTTGACTTCTAAAGGGAACTTTGGTTGATGTCAGGGGAAGCAGGCACATGGCAGTGACATGGAGGTTTGCCAAGAGGGCAGCCAAGGTGTTGGCTGGACCAGGTGTTCAGGGAGAGCTTCCTGGGGTGCTCAATGGGGAAAGGAGTGCTTCAAAGTGGCTGGGAGAGCCAGACGACCTTCTCAAGACAATTTATCCAGGACATTTCATAGATATAACATAATGGGAAAAAGACCACGTAGAGGCCTTGAGCTTCCCTGGTTGGGTGACATTAGGTGGTCACTCCAGGTCTCTGGCCTCAGATTCCTACTCCATCATAAGAGATGATAACTGACCTCGCAGATTCATCATAGGGCTCAAATGTCGTGGTGGGTGTGCGGGAGCCTCACACACTATGCAGCCCCCATCAAAAGTCAGAAGGAAGCCAGGGCCAGTGGGCATTGATCTAGAATTGAGGTGCATTTCCAAAATTCCTCTGAGAATCCACCACCATCCATATTCTGCCAGGAAAGGTCTCTGTCTCAAGACAGCCCCTGAGACGTGGACAAGAGTGTGTGCATTCATAATTTTCCAAAGGAAAAAAGAGGCAGTCGTCCACACCGGCTGGCTCACGGTCACACACATTTCTGGGCCCTTCCTGGGTAGGCAATGACATCTGGTAACCCCATTGTCTGCTATCTGCAGGGAAGAAAGTGTTAGACGCGAGGGCAGATGGAGTTTGCCTAACGTGTCTGTTCTCTTCTTTGCTGCCTTTTCAGCTCTTCTTGGGAGTGCGGCAAAATAGCAGCTGTTCATAATTTCATGAATAAAGAACTATGTAAATTTCAACTATGAAAATGTGTTGCGTCTCTTGTGGGCAAAGTGTGGTGTATGCTCCCGCTCCGTCTCTATTTCCATCTTGTGTGCATGTTGGAGTTTATCTAAACGGCATTCTCTGGGTGACTGTTCAGTTTCAGGATCAGTTTCGGCCAGTTGACAACCTGTCCCCACTAGCCAGGGCAGAAGACTCCGAGGCCAAGCTCCTGGGTTACAATTTAAGGTCCATTGCCTCTGAGTGCAATGTAGGTTTCTATGTGTTTCTTTTCCTGATCTGTAGAATGGGTATAATGATGTTTCTTTCACATGCATAATAGTTACAGAGGCCAAGTGTGTTTACAGTTTTCTTCCAAATCTCTACATGAGGCCAAACTTGCCAGCAAAAGATTCCAGAAATGTTTGTGCAGCTCCCAGAACCTTGACCAAGTCTACACAAGTACATGCAGCTCTGGAGTTGTCTCATTCCCCATGTGCTCCATTCCCAGGTCTTCCAGGCAGCCTCTGGACACTGAATTGACACCACATTGCTGCGCTCTTTGCTAACCATCTTTCTAGTTCATCTCAAAAAATAGCAGGAGGTATCTGGGAGAGACATTCAACCTACTGGGAAGAGATCCAAGGTGTGGAGCCAGGACCCACGAGTGGACGCTGTAATGAATCTAATTTCAGCTCCTCAGAGGGAGGAGTATTCTAGTGATGCCCAAGGGATGGACCAGGATACTTAGAAAAGATGAGAGCAGAGGCACTGAGCAGTGGCTGGTTGGTTAGGGTGCTCTGGAAAGCAGCTTTCAGGAATCATCTGGGGACCTTGTTCAAATCAGACTCATTTAGCAAGCCTGGGATGGGGCATCTTTAACCAGCTAACAGGTGCTGTTGCTGCTGCTGGTCCCGAACCTCGCTTAGGATTCACTGATCTTTGACATCTCTCCCAGCCCCAAGTTCCTATCCTTCCACAATTCTTTGATCAGGTAATCATAGAGTTAGTTCCACGGGGGAATGCTGGTTGGTTTGGGCATGGGGAAGCAGAGACAGGAGTTAGAGAACACCTCTCCACAGGGCATCCCTTCTGTTTTTATCCTTGTAGACAGATGTTTTTCTGTTTTGTGATTAAGGGAGGGAGCCAGGCTACTCTGACCTTCCTCCCTGAGGGCTTTCAGGGAATCTCGGAGTCAGACCACATTGGAAAACTCAGCCCCCAAAGACTTCCACCTAGGCTGAGGTTGGTGTGGTTAGCTGGCTTCAGAGAACTCAGACAAGGTCCTTTCCATAGTCAAGGTGAACAAAAGTGAGTAAGTCACAGAATGTCCTTGTGCCCACAGGTAACTGGCCAAGGGAATTTGAAACTAAGACTTTGTCTTTGTTGTTGTCCTTGTTGCCTATGGTGCCCTTGCATTTCCCAAACTCAATCTTTTCCTGCAAACCGGTCACACTGAGTCAAGCAGGCATATTCCAGAGGTTGCCCTTCCTTTGGCAGGCACCAGATCTGGTGCTGGAGCACAAACGTGGGCCAAGCACAAGACCACTCCTCATGTTCTACCATGAAAACAAAGCAATCAGGGCGGTGCCTGTGGCTCAAAGGAGTAGGGCACGGGCCCCATATGCCAGAGGTGGTGGGTTCAAACCCACCCCTGGTCCAAAACTGCAAAAACAAAAAAAACAAAACAAAAAACCAAAGCAATCAGAACCCAAAGAGAAGGGAGAAAGACCCCTTTGGACTAGGATAGTCAGGGCAGACTTCCTACGGGAGGTGAGTTTCAGATGAGCACTAAATTATGAAGGTAAAGATCATTGGAAATGGGTCAGAGGTGAGGACAGGGAGGGAATGTTGATTGCATAGCCCCAAAAGACCCCACAAAAAAGCCCAATCAAGAAGCATGAGGAAGGTCTTCTCTCACTTGTGAGTGGGGATCCTTTTCCAATCTCTCTGGAAAAGTCTATGCTTATCTATGCTTTCCTTTAAATAAAATTCTCTTTTTCTTTACTTAAAAAAAAAAAAGAAGCATGAGGGCACACTGCCAGTGGGAATGCCAAGTGTGTTAAGGTCCATTGCCTCTGAGTGCAATGTAGGTCTCCATGTGTTTCTTTTCCTGATCTGTAGAATGGATACAATGATGTTGCTCTGGGAAATAATGTACAGTTCCTCAAAAGGTTGAACACGGAGTTACCCTGTGACCCAGCATTCACACTCCTAGGTATATACCCAAGAACAGTGACAACTATGATCTCCAAGAAACTTGTATGCACATGCTCATAGCAGTGTTATTTATAATAGTCCAACAGTGGAAACAACCCAAATGTTCATCAACTGAAGAATAGATAAACGAATTGGTATATCCATACAATGGAATATTATTCAGCCATCAAAAGGAATTGAACACTGATATATTCTGCACCATGGATGAAACTGGAAAACATTGTGCTGAATGAAAGAAACCAGTTACTTTGAAAAGAAACCAGTTACTATGAAAAGACCCTCTACTAGATGGTTCTATTTATGCGAAATATCTAGAACAGGCAAATCTGTAGAGGTAGAACGTAGATGTGCAAATGCCAGGGGCTGGGAGTGGGGAGGGAAAGGGTGTGATGGGTAGGAGCTTCTTTTGGGGGGTGATGAAAATGTTCTAAAACTGATCAAGGTGATGGTTGCATAACTTGGTGAGTATACCAAAAACCATTGAGTGGTACAATTTACATGGGTGGAATGGTATAGTATGGGAATTGTATCTCCATAACACTGTTGAGAAAGAAAAGGAAAAGCATGATGGTAGGTCTTGGTCCAAGAGTCCTCAGTCATGATCTTAAAGCTTAACCTCTGACCAGCACATTGTCCCCTTGGCAGCCTCCTCCCACCTCTGTACTTGTATTAGGTCTCCTACCTTGTGTTAGGAAGCAGACTCTGAGATAGAGCTTTGAGTGGAGGAAGCTTATTGGGGAATGGATCAATACTTTCAAGGAAGGAAGTGAGGGTAGCGTGAGCAGGGGGATGGCTGCACTGCAATGAAGTGACAAACAAAGGCCTTGGCCAATCCCATGGGGTCCTCTGGAACTAGGATCACCCATTAGAGTTGTCCCACCTTGAGGCATGAGGATTGGGCCTTTATACCCCTGCATTCACCAGCTATGGCAAGTTGGCTGCTGCCAGGGAAGGCCATGACCTTGAGCAAGGTGGCTGTCATCAGGAAGGGCCATCCTTGGAAAAGGATTCAGCTGAATGCCACCAGCCACCAGCATCCCCAGCAGCAGAGCACTGAGGTGGTCAGTCCTGGAGGGACGATAGGCAGTGTCCCATTCTTCCAAAGGCTGACTGGACCCACCCCCCACCCAGTCAGAGAAAGGAGCATCATCTCTGTGAAGGTAACCTGTGCCCTTGGTCTCACAGCACAGAGAGAACAAAAGAAGCCAAACTTGTTTCAAAAGGACCATAATCAGGATATTCTTTACAATAGCTATGTGACAGAGCATTTCTGGCGCAGAGGGGAAGAGTTCAAGCCTTGAATCGGCTCCCTTGTAAACATTTTTTAAAAATTGAGATAAAATCCACATAACATAAAACTCATTCCCTCTTGTTAGTTAATCACTTCTGCCCTCCCCTTCTGCTGTCTGGAGGCATAAGTCTCACCCTTGAAGCAGCAGCGACCCTGACAGTAGAGAAATAAATAACTCTCAGTAGAGAGTTTTAAAATGGCAAAAATAATGACAGTAATGAGCTATCTTGCTACTTACTGAGGAGTTGGTGAAGTCAGTCTTTATTTAAAGAGATGGAATTTTCAGCAAAGTTCCAATGTATCCCTTATACCCTTATATTGGTTATTTACACAGGTCACTAAAAAACAGTAATGTGAAATAAAAAGATGGGCTATTCCTTTGAGTATTCCTTTGGCCAAAAAAATAAATAAATAAAAGGGATGAAACTGACATTATGGTATTGCTACAACTTAAAAAAAATACATAATGTTCTATCCCACAAATAAAAACAAATTGGATCATCAAATTACCTGAGTCACCTGAGAAACCACAATGTAATGCCACCTTCCAATACTCAAGAGTGCCTATCTCTGAATCAAATTAAGTAGAAAAACAATTAAAAAAAAAAATCCTTAAATAATTACAAAGATGGGCAGAGGCTTTTTTTTTTTTTTTTTTTTGTGATAACAATGGTTGATAAAGCTTGTATAAGTAGTGAAAAAAATCTTGTATAAAAATTTAATCTGAATGTTTTTTTTGTTAAAAATCTCCTTTGAATCATGAATTATGAAAAACATGACCCGGGAAAGCTGTGAACAAGTTGATTCTAGTATCTTAGGCATCTGATGATCTCACACCCCAGTCCAGCTTGGCTTCTGGGACGGTTAG
>CAUYRH010045865.1:0-26923 GCA_963574655.1 Perodicticus potto
ATGCCTAGGTCAGTTTCTTGTGAATTTCCTAGGCCTGAATTCCATGGATGGACTGTGTCCATTCATTGATACACTCATTCACCTTGCCCCTGGTGGAAGGGACTGTATTCATTTGTTTCCTGGCCAAGGAACCCATACACCCTGAGGTTAGAGGCCTAGAGGAGGAGACGGGGAAAGACCCGGAGAGGAACGGAGAGAGCATCTCTCTCCCCACTTGAAATCTCTCCCTCTACCAGAAGCTTTGGTGTTTTCTGTATTCTTTTCTGTAAATCAATTCTGTCTTACCACAGAGGGGTGGGGGAGGAAATAATGTAATGAAGAATAATAAAATACATATATTTAAAGAAAAAAACAAATCAGCAGCCTTCGAGTAGAGCAGATTATTCTTACAACGTTTGTGGGCCTCATCCAATCAGATGAAGACCTTAAGAGAAGACAACAACAACAACAACAACAACAACAACAAATACAAACCTGACACCCTTAAGGAAGAGGACATTCTGCTCCAGTCTGCCTTTAGACCTGGGCTCCAACTCTTCTGCTGTATTTCCCTACTCGGCAGATTTTGGACTTATTAGCCTGCACAGTCAGATGAGCCAATTTTTTTTTCTTTCTTGCCTTCTTTCTTACTTTCTTATAAGAAGGGTGATTTTTATTTTCAAGTTTTTGCAAGTTTTCAGAACAAATAAAATGACAAGAAATCATACAGATATTGACATTATTCACCGACATATAAAACTCTTGGCAAAAAAAAAAAAAAAAAAGACTTGTGTGTATTTGAATCTTCAGAGCACAGATATCTTTTCTAAGCTGTCCCTCACACATTTAATCGGCTTCCTTAAGTCTTTCCCAAGTTTGATGTACTTTATCTCCTAAAAATAAGACAAACCATTTTTAATAAAAGAAACGAAAAATAAAAGAAAGGAGGAAGGCATCCTGTGTTACATGACAAGATAAAGTAAGTAGGAGAAATCTGATCCTGAAAATAAAAGGGAAGAATCAAAGTATGTTTGCCTGAAGTGAAGGCTAAATTATAGTTTTTTTAAAAAAATCAAGTTATAGTTAGAGAAAATTACATGGACTAAATTAAAATGGTGAAGCAGAGTTAGAGTCTACATAGCTAATGTGTTGTCAAGAAAATCAGGAGCAAAAGAAAATTTTGTATCCACATATAGTTCATTTAAGGTGGTTTTAATAAAATAATTAAGATCTGGAGACTTTCTCTTATATGGTGTAAAGTAAAACAACTGCTTTAGGGATTCTGCTGAAATGACAACATTGACCTCAAAACCAGCCTGAAAGATAAGAAGAGCTTAAAATCGAATGTACTTTCTTCTTTCATATATCCAGGGCTCTTGTGAGATGAACCTTAGGACATTTTTCGATCCTAAGAACTTATCTCCAGTACCAACACATAGTGGAAGTTGCTGTGACACCACACATTACCCCCAGGCTGTGAACCAGTGCTCAGTACTATGACTTTGGGGCTGGAGCTACTTTCATAACTATGGTGTCATACAGTCAGTTTTATTATCTACTTGGGGACAATCAAACCTACATTTCTGAATGGTCTGGGTTCCTGGGGCCCTGCTTTGCTGGCTTTATATTATCTTCCATTGATCTTTACTAAGAGATATGGAAGTAATGGGATAAACCCCTGGAGATACCCTAGATTCCATACATATTTCTTCTTGCCTCCATTAACAGCAATCTATTTTACCCTTGGTTATGTAGCCTCCCTCCATAAGGAACTCAAAATATCTATATGTTAGTCTTCACTCTCAATTTAATGAAACAATTCTTGCCTCCCCTGGTAAAACCATTTCCTCCTTAGGACTAAGACTCTCACACAGCAGTGCCCAGTTTTGCAGACAGGCAAGGCACAGACTTGCAAAGTGGGCAATTTGTTGCAAATGAGTCACAAACACATACCATGAGCACATGTACTTATGAAGTATGTAAAAATTTTTGGAAAAACACACATATATAGAGTTTATTGGTGAAAAATTTAAACTAAAGAAGCACAGCCTAGGCTGTCTCCTAAGCTTTTTATTGCATAGTCTAGGCAGCGTATCAATGGTCTGGATCCACTTTGGCCTTAGTTTCATCCAGCAGTCCTGCCAGGAACAGAAGGCTGAAAGACAGGTTGAGACCAAAAACAAATAAGTCCAGATTTCACATTGCACTATTTATTTATAAGTTAGTCTAAGATTTAGTTACTTCTAGTAAGAAATGAGAAATATTTAGAGGTATCTCTGAGACCAGGCAGGGTGCTACAGAAAATGTGCAAAAATTGGCCTGGTCAGGAAAGCCTTGTATGGTAGGAAGAAGGCCATGAGTCAAAGACCGTGTCCTCTCCATAGGCACTTAGACCTACTGAGTCACTGACCTCCCTACAGCAGGGACAAAATGAGCCTCCTGCTTTCCTGACTCAGTTCCCAGAGCACTGTAGTCTGACTGTGCAAAAATAGAACCACATATTAGTCGCTGCTTCAAAGGAAGTTCTGCATCCTGTGTAACAGCACATCCAACCTCTGGGATTGGGTGGATGAGGGTGTTGTTTCGCAGGTGGCCCCTAAACTGAACCTTCAGCCATTCTGCTATTCGACTACATCACCCAATTCACAGACATAGGTTCATTGCCACCCTTCCAGGTTTCTAGGTTAGAAGCAATGTGGTACGGGATACTGTGACTATGAGGGAGGCACACTAATGACACGGATGGTAGAGCTCAAAGAAGCAAGGTACATGGATAAGCAAATCCACTTTCAAAGATGTATCTATTTCTATGAAAAAAAAATTTGCTTAACGAGACTTTTTCCTCTTCCTGAGAGGTATATTGCCCAAATTGCAGCAACTTGTTTTTCACTTTAAGGAGAATACCCCCATGTATTCTTAAAAACTTCAGTGACATGACAAAAGCCTAGAATTTAATTTGATTTATCCTCTACTCACTACACACAAGTGAGTTCCTAATCATTTAGAGTATTCTTGCTACTCCCTCAACAGATTTATTTCATCAGTGTCAGTGTCATAGATCAGTGGGACTGCCTGTGGAAGGTCCTGATCGAGGTCCTAAGGATTCTCTTATGACAGAGAAAAGGAAAGGTAAAATACCCTAAGGTATGCCAGTGTTCATGTCTTATATAATATACATACATATTTAATACTCAATACTTTGATATCTCTGAAGAGGAAAAGTGACTTGTCTCTCTTTATCCATGCAAATTATTATGGAGAAGGAATAAAGTGTTTTTCAAGCCAGATAAATAGTATGTACTAAATTCCAAGGACTGCTTTCATTTATCTGACTCAGGATGCATACCTGTAGTAGTAGTTAGAATTGCAATCGCCACCTGATTAGTTTGAAGACTTTCCAGTTACAATCTATGGCCACATCCTTTTTTGAAGTTTAGCTAGTTGTAGAAGTCCTAGGAATTTGCTATTCCTATACCCTTTCATCCATTGAAGGGAAAGCTGATATATGTACCTCTTTCAGGCATCAGTTTTTGCTTTCGGTTTACTATTTAGTAGGGGTGGCACTTACATGAGCTGACATTCGGCCCTTCTGCTCACAGAAGCCAATTCAGGGATTCTGTCAATTTCCTAATCTACTTTAACCGACCAAGCAATCAGGAATAGGAAAAATAACCAAAGGAGAATCCTGTACCCAATAGCCCCACTTTAACAAAGACTATGGTTCAAAACTCCACTCATCAGCCAACTTCCATGAATCCCAGAGGACTCTAGTGGCATTTCAGGTCATCAGGTATGAGTTAAACTCAGAGCCAGGTGTCTAGGATTTTTTTCTTTCTCCAGTACAAAGTCATAAGCAAATGGCCATATGCCACTTCGGGATATGGTTGGAGGACAGTCTGTACACATGACAACATTGCAGAGCTTTCCTAAAGGGGGCTTGATCACCCCTTCAATCAAGGAATTCATATTTTTGGACCAGCTTGAGCAGAGTGATTGGGTGACAGACCATGACTTCTTGCGGCAGTTACTCAAATAAGACTTCCATTCCACATATCCACTGTATTAATATTTCCTGTAATATAAACCAAATAATATTTTATGCCTATTTCTTTTATTTCTAACATCCTGTAATCATTTATCCATCCCCTAGATTCCTAAAGGTTAACACAATTGAATGGCAGTCCATTCCTACAACCAGTTGAGGTACTTGACCCATCCTTATCTCTGATCCTCATACAGCCACCTGGCCCCTGTTACTGCTGGATCCCACAGTTCCCATTACATGGGTGGCAACTCTTACCATCAGACCCAGAGTATAGTTGACAACCAGAACCAAGTTTTCAAGGATGCTGCTGTTTCCCTCAGAAAGCATTTCTCAATGCCCTGGAGATGGGAGTGTTTTCAGTAACTTCCAGGCAACAGTGTCAGAGAGAGAGAAAGCAAGCTCTATGTAACAATTTTAGGCTAACATTACCAAGTTTGTAAGTCTCTTGGATTCTTACTCTCAATAATTACAGGGAAGTTCTGGCATCTTGACCTCATTAAACATACCCCTTTGTGGAATTTATGCTTTAGTTAGTCAACAAGGCAAATTGCTAGAGCCATTTCCAGCTGATGGAGTTACCCCATTAAATCCTGTATCCAACAGATACAGTCAACCTAAATTTATATTGTTTCCTTAGTCTAACATGCCCAGAATCCATTCATACACATACTCCTTAAATTTCAAATGATATAAATTGTGGGTCTATAGACAATTAAGTATAGTGTGCCTAAGTCTTGAAAGAAGCTTGGTTTCCACAGAAGGAAATGAGGAGGTTATTTTTATTTTCATTCTTCCTTTGGGAGGTACACAGTAATTTTATTGTAATAGAGAATACAGACTGTAGTAAGTCTACAAGATTAGAGCAGATCATGGTTGTCTTTCCTGAGCCCAGCTGATAGAACACAAGGCCCAGAACATCCTCTTTCCTAGTCCTACCCTGCACTGCCTACCTCATGATGTGACATCTGTGACTGCACAACTACCCTCAACCAAGGGAGGAAGTCCACCTGGGAAGAGGCCACATCCCAACAGCAGACAATTGCACAGCCATTGAAGAGGGTGCCGAGATAAAATACAGTTACCTACTCACCAATAATCCTTGCCCAGAAAGATACAAGTATGGTACAAACATAAAATTATGTTTTTGTTCTAAAATAAATCTGATGGGTTGAGTTTGTCAGTTCGTCCAGCAGTAGAATGGGATGAAAACCTAGGCTAGTTAAAAACTTTGGGACTAAGGAAAAGAATAGCAATGATAAGGAAGAAGAGGAAGCCTTCTCTTTTTCTTAAATAAGAAACATCTTTTATTTTCCTCGCTGCAGTGGCAGCAGACTCATTGGTAAAACACAATTTCTACAATATGTCTGTTGATAAGGTTGCTGCCTCCTGAGAGGACAAACATGAGGCTGACTGTTAATGACAGAACGAGATCTTCTCTCAAAGCTAACATGTGCAATTTCTCACGTGAAACCTTTGACACCATAAGATCCCTCGGTTAAAGCTGAAATGTTGTAATGGCGTGACGGGCAGATTTTTTTTTTTTTTTTTTGGTGCCATGACTTTCTAGCATACATAAACTCTTTCAAAAAAGTTGGAGATAAAAGGATGGGGAGAGTTTGGTTTAGAGCCACAAAATTCCAGATGCCAGACATGGATGGCCCCTGCCCTCTGCTACTCCATGTTATTTTCTGAGAAAGGCCTTCTGTCACTGAGTGTTCCGTGCTGTGGTTGAAAGACATGATCCGCACAGCACACCATCACCCACCCGCCCTCCTGCTCCCCATGAAACTCACACAGCAGAGGCTGAAATCCCAGAGGTTGTCTCTGTTCCAGGAAAATGACTTGATGACCTGGTGAATGGCATGGGCAACGTATCCCATGTTGCTGGAGGTGACGCCTGTCACAGATATGCAGCCATCCTTTGTCATATAGATGAAGAACTCCTTGGTAGCTAATCCATCACCTGTTCAGGCTTTAGCCCCATGAAACAAAACATTCCGATCTGATCAGTGATATGTTGCCAGTTGTGGGAGGAGACCAGCTGAGTTTGCATGATAATATTCAATTTGCCATGCTTTCACTTCTTGCAGCCATTTTTTGCAAATTTGGGGTGGTCAGAATTAGAAGCAATGTGGGCTGATTGAGAGGAGGGCTGAAATACATGGGATGGATCCAGATCTTCAACTGTGACTCCACCCTTTGGCTTCATTTGCATCTTTGCAGATCACAATAAAAGCTCCCACATATTCACCATATAAGCCCATGTTTCTTTCCATATGATTGACAGAGACAAACAATAATTCCCTGTACAGTGAAGTAGCCCACATCCCAGGCATCCTTGTTACCATCACCACTGGATAAGTTTTGGTGGTTCATGTCAAAGAACCCAAAGTAATTGTTTTTCTTCTCTACTGACTATTCCCTTCCACTGCTCTGGACGAGGGTCCACTCCTGTGGGACGTGAACACAGGCATGCAGGAGAAGAACACTTTACTCTGGTTTTTTGGAAACATCTCCATGGAGCCTGTGAAGTCAAAGCCACAAGTCATGGAGTCATAGTATTGTTAAGAGTGGCACAATGACAGCTCAAGGTTGTGGAAATAATCAAAGACAGCAAGTAATGTTTTAGAAGGAAAGGTAAGATTTTATTAACCATTAACAACTTGTGCAGCAAGGGGGGCCACATCCTAGCATCCCTGAAGATGGGTGTGTGATTCCCTCGGGTTAGTTTGGGCAGAAAGATATCCAGCTGAACTTAGAAAATCTTTGCAGAAAACTAGCCCTAATCCTTAAAGGCTCCATTGCAGAAATGGTCTGCACAGTGATGAACCAGACACTTTTCAACAACTTGCTGTTCTTATTGAAGGCTAGTTCTGGAGATACTTTGCAAAATTCAGCCAGTCCTGCAATGGGCAGGTATTCCTTATCCAGGATTTTTACAGCAATCTGGGCATCTGCCTTGGAACACTAAGGAGCAAGTAAGGTTTTCCATTATCATCCAGATAAATACAAAATCCCAGATTGATGTTTTTACTATTGTTGTCTCTCCTAAAGGTTTTGGTGATTACCAAGATGGAATCTGGGGGTCCCATCACCACCTGGGCCCATCAGGAGCTGACTGTGGCAGAGGCCCAGGTGGGAGGCTTAAGTGATCCTAGAGGAGATGCAGCTGGAGTATAGCAGGACCATGGTGGGAGGCAAGAGGGCAGTGGGTGGCTGCAGGATGGAGTGGAGAGCAAGCACAGAGTGGAGGGTAGAAATTTAAATTGGCAAATAAAATTTGAAATTTAATTATGGGACTCATTTCATTGTGAAAGTTCAATTTTTCTAGGTTTATCTGAGAATATTCATGTTCCTGCCCTCATCTAAGAGAATCATTGCTTTCTCAGCAATCCCCTGACATTGACAGAAGTAATTTGGCAATGTTATAGTAACAATTTGCTTCAAATTTCTCTAAACTATAGTATAAGATTTCAGTCCTGTTTTTCAGACATGCTGTCTTATGTCCAATAATGTATAAAAAAAATTCAGCTGTCATGAATTTTTAGGGTTTTGACCTGTGTTTTGAGTTGAGCGAAAATCCTTACATTGACTTTTAACTCTTTGGAAACCATTTAGTGCTGTCTCAAATACTTCCCAACATCAATAATATTTTTGATCATTGTCACTGATATAGTGGTAGAGTGCAGCAAATCCATTTCTTAGAGCCTTAATAATATTACAGGTGGCTGTGATGCTGCTGCATACCACGGATTATTGAAATTCTCTTTTCTGCCTGCGAGCGGGTCATTTATACTTTCATGCTGTAACATGTGAAAACATCTATCCTACCATTTTTTCTTGAAGATTTGTTTCCTGGATCTACTCCTTGTAGGCAAAATTGAATCTACCACATTCAACCAGGTAAACAGAAACCACTCTGATTCCTTAAAATAGCAAATTCAATGCAGGAAATTGGTTACACAGTGATAGAACAGTTAAGGAGACAGCCAAGCAAACTAGTGATTAGCAGTGTCAGGAAGCCACCACTACTTTTGTTCCCAGAGGAACAAACAGGAGAAGCTATATGAAGGGATTTCATACACTAGAGTATGCAGCAGGAGGTGGGAATGGGGCAGGAGCTGAGGCCTCAAGGAGTTATAGTCACTGCAGAAGACCCAGTTGGGGCCACGGATGCTATTCAAATGAAAGTGATGGGAGAGAAATGGCTTCTTCCTTCCTCCTGTTCTCACTGTCCAGTCCCCTCCCAGGGCCAGGGGTCAGTCCTCCTATGATACTGCATGGAATAGTGAAAGGTCTAGGAAGTCACCATTGCTGAGCAAATGGAGCCTAGACCTGCAAAAAAAAAAAAAAAAAAAATTAAATGTGGTCACCTTTTCCAGAACAGAGTGGTTGGCACAGGAAGAGAAATTACTTCTTCTTCCACTTCACAGTGTACATCTATGGCCACATTGAGCAACCACCACTGTCCAGTAAGGAGAACATCAGTTTCCCTGGGATTAATACATCTATGGTAAAGGTATTAAGAGGGTGTTAGAACATATGCTAAAGAAGAAGCACTTTAGGGGAAATGGACATTGACTCATAAAAAATGAAAGAAGATAAATATGACTAATATTGAAAAATTATTCATAGATGAGGATGTGATAGAAAGCCAAACACAGTAAGTGTCCAAGCCATCCCCAGGAGGCTGAGGTGTGTTCAGAGCACAGGACTGGGTCCATTTGACTTGCTTCATCCAGCATGTAGATGGCTTCAGGAGGAGGTGGTAAATGCCTTCACATTATCGTGACTGTCCTTCTTGATGA
This sequence comes from Perodicticus potto, assembly GCA_963574655.1. Lineage (NCBI taxonomy): Eukaryota > Metazoa > Chordata > Mammalia > Primates > Lorisidae > Perodicticus > Perodicticus potto. Next base: position 8,833 of record CAUYRH010045865.1, read on the forward strand.
AAGTGTGAATGACTTCAGGTAGTAACATGAGATTTAGACACAAGGAAATTAAGTAGTTAGCCAATGAAGAAAAATAGTATTGAAATTTACCCAATCATTAGTTTCCCAGTAGAAGATACAGAAGCTAACATGGATTGTTAAAATTAAACTGGGCGCACAACAAGGACCTTGTTTTTTCTTTCTTTTTTTTTTAAATGAGGTAGTGCTAAGTGAGTGCAGGGTGGATAGCCTGTTATGTCTTTAATAATATAGTTCTATAACTTTGTCTACTGTGCTGCCCATAATTACTCACAGAATTGCCCTAAGTGTTGTTTTCTTTTAATTCTACATTTCTCTTTTCCACCACTGAGTAATTCAAACCAGCGTGTAGAACACATGGGATGAGCAAAATCCCTAAATTATACACAGGTTTGAATATTGGCTCCTTCAAAGATAAACTGGGCTAAAAATACAAATTCCAGGATGTCCAATCCCTAGGGCAATAATGTCTCGTTTGCTTTTTTTTTTTTTCACTTTAGATTACATAAATACCGAAAGCATTTGTTGCAAAGGGATTGTTTGGAATTTTTCTTTGTTCCACTCCACAAACATGTTCATTATTGAATTTTTATAGCTTGAACTTCCATTAACATCTGAAGAAGTTGTAAAAATAATCTTTTCCAATTAGGCTATTCTTTCAAAACTATTCTAGCTCCAAGAAAACATTAATTCTGATGCCTAAATAGGGTATGGTATTATATTTAAAGAAAATATATGTACAATCACAAAACTTACAGATTTAGAAGAAGCCTTAGAGATTGTCTAGTTTTACTGTTCCTATTTTATAGATGAGAAGAAACATCAAGGAAATTTAGTAATTTTTTCCAGTAGTATTTGGGTTGTTAGTGACAGAACTAGGTCAGGAACACATTTTCTTCAGATAATCTAAGAAAGCATTCTTTCAGTAATGCTTCATTATTCAGTAAGACTTCATTACTTTAAACATGTGATATATTAATAGTTTGGGTTCCTGGTCATGCATAGTTGCAGACACCCTATAGTTTTATTTTTAAGAAAAACAAGACCGCTTTATCAAGGGCAACTCATTCCTCATTGTTCTCCATATCAGGTAATTTGGACATGAATTCTTCAGTTCAGAGTCATCTTACAAACCTACCTCCGCCCCGTTTGTCTATGTAAAATGCCTTCCAAATTTTTTTTAGGTTTCTCATCTGTCTCCTCTCAACCTGAAGTCTTTTTTAATAAATGCAAAAGTCACAAAAACCAATGCCCTTTTAAAACTTTTTTTGTTTGTGTTACCACGGAGGACACGTTTAAGTGGTTTAAGAGCCAAAGCGTCATGTGCCATGAAGCTAATGAGGCTGAGGCTTCAGCATCTCTTATCTGGACACAACCTCACCAAGGGCTTAGCACGGAGCCTAGAGTTCATGTTGACATATCCTTTTGTAAATTTTTCAAAATAAGCTGTTTTAAGCTCTCTTGTTCAAGAATGCTGTCTCATTCAGGGATGTCCTTTCCATTCATATTCCCCTTGGAGGGTAGTAGAGTTGAAGCTGAGGGAGAGTTGTGTTGGCAGCTATATATATTGGATATTTAGTGGATATATTTGTCATTATCAAACACTTCCTTCATAATTAAGTAATCACACCCTAGGGTAGGAATGGCTTCTGGGAATTCCTCAACACCTCACTGCACTGTTTCAAATGGGCCTGAGATTAAATCTGACCATGAACATGTCCTGTGAGTGCGCTATCACAAAACATAAGAGGGCATACAAGAAACAGGTTTGACATGTGCAGAAGATTAAAACTAGTTGTTAGGTGGGGGCGCCGTGGCTCATGCCTGTCATCCTACTACTCTGGGAGCCCGAGGTAAGTGGATCCCTTTAGCTCCGGTGTTCAAGACCAGCCTGAGTAATGCAAGGCCCATTTGCACTAAAAATAGAAAAACTAGCCAGGTTTTGTGGCGGGCACCTGTAATCCCAGTTACTTGGGAGGCTGAGGCAAGAGGGTCACTTGAGTGCAAGAGCTTGAGGTTGAAAGCCATGAAACCAGGACCAGAGAGTGAGACTCTGTCTATAAATAAATAAATAAACAAAAATAGTTGTTAGAAAAGTAGCATGTTATACATGTGTCGTAAGCAGATATTGTCATTTTTTTTCTAAAGTTCATATTTTGTGGTATGTATTAGCTTTCAAAACTTGTCAGTTATGACTTCTCATATTAAATATTCCATTATATATATAACTTAGTATTCATTTTGTATTCTTTTTCCTAAAAGGTCACTGTCTCTTCAACTTCTATAAGTTTCAGCCCTCACAAAGCCTTGATCTACCTCCAGGTGATTAAGTTTCTAAAGTTAATCCTTTCTCTCTGATCCTGGCTCACCCCAGCAGCCAAAGTCGATTAGGGTTTGGGCAGAGAAGACATATTATCGCAACTAAGGAAGTAAAAGCATCATCTGGGAAATACAATAAAAAATGTTTTATTGAACTCAATAGAAGTTGAACTCTATTATCAAGCCTAAGAGGACTGGCATAGGCCAGAGAACATGGACAAGTTTAAGAGACTCAGGGGCCCAAAAGTATAGCAGAGAGCAAGGATCAGTGGTTGCATCTAAGAATATTTTCATGAACTAATGAATAAGAAGTTAGTAAAAAACAAACAAACAAAAAACTCATGAGAAAAACTGGCAATTTTAAGACTTGGTTTATGAAATATGCATTGACTGATAAAAGATTGGTTTAGCCCATTTCAGTCAGTATAAACACAATATAAACTGTCAAATTGTCAAGGAAAATGGTTAAAAATCTGTATGACTTCAAACTAGGTTCTCTGGGGATTGAAATTACTCCTTTGTTTTACTTGTATTAGTTCTGTTACTGCATATAGTTGACACTGTAGAAAGACAAAATAGACAGAAAAGGTACTTTTTTATACACATGCATACAGACAAGTTGTTGGGGCACAGAGATTTCTCCTGCTCTATTTTGATGAGATTTAGAAGAGGAACAAAATGGGGCTTATAGTTTGCAGTAATCTGACTTTTGATCCAGGAAATAGAGCAGATTTTTCAATTACCTATCAAGATGTCTCAATCTTCTAATTATTTAACCAAAATTTAGTTCAGAGCCTATAGCTGGTTTATGGTATAAGCACTTAAAAAGCCAGGCTTTCAACTATGCAGAGTAGAATGTTTAGGATTTTAGGCTCTTGCTTTATTTACATATTATACATTGATGGGAGCAAATAGAAGGCACTCAATACTATTAATTGTTTCACAGATTGAGATGCAGCTTGATATGGTGGGAAAGACATGAGCTTTGAAATTACACAGAGCATTCGATCTTGATTTTGCTTAGGGCAAGTTATTTAGAATCTCTGCAAGTTTTCATCTCTAATGTGGGAATAAGGAAATACGTCTTTGAACGTTGTGATGAGGATTCAATGATGCAACTTTTATAATGTTCCTTGCTATAAATGTCTAATAAATTTAGGCCACCATTTTTTTTTTTTTTTGCAGTTTTCAGCCGGGGCTGGGTTTGAACCCACCATCACTTCTGGCATATGGGGCCAGCACACTACTCCTTTGAGCCACAGGCACCACCCAATTTAGGCCACTCTTTCTTTTTTTGTAGAGATAGAGTCTCACTTTATCGCCCTCGGTAGAGTGCGGTGGCGTCACACAGCTCACAGCAACCTCCATCTCCTGGACTTAGGCGATTCTCTTGCCTCAGCCTCCCCAGTAGCAGGGACTACAGGCACCTGCCATAACGCCTGGCTATTTTTCTGTTTTGCAGTTCAGCCGAGGCCGGGTTTGAACCCACCACCTTTGGTATATGGGGCCGGCGCCCTACTCGATGAGCCACAAGTGCCACTCAAGGCCACTCTTAATACACGAAATCCTCAGCCTGCAAGGAAGTCTAGTATTCAACAGACACATACTTTATGCCATTAAATTTACATATCTACACTATAATGTAGAAAATGCTTTTTTTTTTTTTCTTTGCAGTTTTTTTCCAGGGCTGGTTTGAACCCGCTGCCTCTGGCATATGGGGCTAGCACCCTACTCCTTTGAGCCACAGGCACCACCCAATACCATGTCTTTTTTAAAAAGGAGTAAAAATACCTTTTCTCATGTTAAATAACTGATAAATAGGGGGTAAAATTAAAATCAAATCTTCTTGTAATCATTTTCTGACAGAGAAACTACAAATTAAGGCAAATGCTTATATTTAAATGACTTATTCCACCATCTTTAGTCCTGCCCCAATGCATACTCAGGATGTGAAAATGAGGATATTTCACAAATATTACCTTCCTTATTAAAGGAAAATCAGGATGAAAATGTAATTTTGATTTTTTTAGCAGAAAAAACAAGAGCTCATCATATAAAGAGTTAGGGAGTTGACAGTTTCAGATGAAAATAAAATGTCAGCAGAAAGTTTTAATTCTTCTAATGCATTATTCACTATTTTAATGAGATTTGAGATTGACCTGAGTAGAAAAATAACCACAATTCTCAGATCAGAAGAATAGATTGAATGAATTGATTCTGAATCCCCAGCTTCAAAATACTATTCTACATTTCCCAGATCTATCATAATTCTGGCTCATGATAGCCACTTTATTCTTTCTCTTCCAGAGTACCTTATCCTTCCTAATCATGTTTAGTTTCTCCTATGGCTAAGAGATTGTCAAAATCTACTCACAGCAAGTGCCATCAGATCTGACAAGAGGAAAGACATTGGGGGCACCATGTTGTTCTGAGATTTTTGTTTGGTTAAATCTGGGTTTGAAACCTGGTTATCACTTGCAGCTGAGTGTCATTGAACAACGGCTTAACTGGTGATTTCCTAAATTACTAAAACATAAAATTAATTAAAAGAGGCACAAACATATTTAGTGATAGTTGAATTACATACTTTAGTCCCCACAGCAATTCTAAAGAGTAGTCACCTTTAGCATCTTTGTTTAACAGACAATCACACTGAGATTTAAAGAGGTTAAGGGAATTGTCTCAGAACATATAGTTTCTCAATAGCAACAGTAAAACTCAAATCCCACTCTTTATGGCTAATAGTTTCCCAAATAAATACTATCTACATATTGTGATTTGTAAGAATTAATTGCGATAAATTCAGGTAATGCTCATAATACACATAGTACAGAGAAGTTTTAACAAAGATTAATATTAGTTTATTAATAGTATCTGCATAGTATCTTTGCATTCATATAGCACTTTTGGTTTTCCCAAAGCACTTTAGAATATTTATTTCATTTGATCTTCATCTTATAAAGAAACTGAAGAACTATAAGAGTAAATGATATCAACAAATTATCAGAGGAAACGGCCCTAGGACCCAGGCTTCCTCTCTTCATATTTGCAACCTTGCCTCCTCCAAACCTTCAACTTGTCAAAATCCTGGAAGAAGAGACTTTCATTTTTAACTTCTCTTTGGTTCTCCTTACTTTTCTTTTCTTTTCTGGCTCTGGGGAGAAAGACATATATTTATTTGCACAAATGAATGAGTGCCTTGATTTCACAGAACCTGACAACACACTTCCTCTGTGATCTCTGGACTCACTATGGCTGGAAGGCCACTCACAACAGGACGTTTTTTCATCTTGCAATGACAAGCCTTAATGGAATTTGGCCTGCCGAGTGTCTGGGTTGTGTGTGAGGATAGTGTCAGATCAAGTCCAAGCAAGTTCCCTGAAGCTCAGCCTTTACAACATCATGAACTCAGAAACATTCCTTCAAGCCACCGCCCACCTTTTCCAGGGGGAATCTGCTGAAATGATTCTCTTGGAAGCAGCATGGCAGTGGGGGGGTGTGTGTTTGTTAAATTTGTATTTTCACAGGAGACTGTGGATGGGTGTGCAGGTGAAAACAAGGGGGAGAGGAATTAAAAGCAAAAGTGAAAAAAAATTACAGCCACTGCCACCAAAATATTCTGTTTAAACATGAGGGCGTACTCCCTACAGCTGTTAGCACTGTTCAGCATATTTTGCATATTTACATATACCAAGTATTTCCAAACAGCCTTGTGTTTATTTTAAAATCCCTCATGGAGATGTCTGGTAAAGCTGTCACTGTAGAAGCTATTTTCTTAGAGAAGTTTGCAAGACTCTTTTCAAAAGTCTGTATGTGTATCATAAGCTGAGCAGAAGAGCCAGTGCCATTTTAACCATTTTTTAGGGAAATCTGAACTAGTCTGCCTTCCCATCAGCCATCACTCAGAACAAAGCATCCATGTTCTTAGACAAAAACAGTACCCCACTGACTGAGGTCACGTCTTCCTTAAAAAAAAAAAAAAAAAGTTTTAAAGAAAATGAGACACAGAACATCACCAGTGATCCTTGATTAGTTCTGAAGCTACCAAAGTGTGATTTTCTTAATTGCAATTGACGCCAATCTTTGAGTTTTTATTTCACCTTTATTGCAATAAAATTGACAAATACAAATTGTGTATATTTAAGGAATACAATGTGATGATTTGATATATGTACACATTGTGTCATGATTACCAAAATCAAATTAATTAACACATCCATAACAAGAGGGGATTTTTTTGGTGATAACACTGGGCGATGTCTCATGTAGTCATTTTCTTTTAGAAACATAAAACACCATAAAATCACATATAGCTCATTTGAAAAAGATTAGCGAACTTTTGGCAGGAGAAATGGGGTAGTTAAAAGCTATATTTTCCTTTCAGTAAGATCCACAAGAAAAAGGATAGAGTGTCATGCTTAAAGGGGAACAGATTTTGTATTTTTTGGCAAGATATGAAATCCTCTGTTGCTATATTTGGCTCTTCGCGAATAGTCTCTTGTACGAGTGCAAAGCAAAGATCAATGCTAGTGCTCTTCATTCAGCCACAGCCAAACTTGGTATGGAAAGTAAAACAGTTGTGCTTAAGTGTCGTTTCTGACAAAGTCTTGCAGCTCATTTATTGATCAGCAGCATTCCAGAATATGGATACCCACTTTACACATTAAATCTATCAAAACATGTTTGCTTTCCATAACAGTTTTTCCACTGCTTAACTGATAGCAGATGGAATGATTCAATCTGGACAGAAGTGTTAAAGCCTCACCACGTCAGTGTGGTCATATGTAGCTATTTAGTCAAATGTGTATAGGCAGGTCAGACGAAATGCCTGGAGACTTAGAACATCATAGGATGGGCATATGTTCCCAAAAAAGGAAGCAAAACAATTAAATAGTAGTTGGTTGTCCCCAGAGAAAACATACTTCAGCTAGGAAGAATCTGCACACCATGACCTGTTCATCTTACATAAATGCCTCATAACTCTTTGGATCCTGAGACACCAAAACTGTATGAAACATTTGGAATAGTGACTGGAATTTCCATCCCAGGCAGTTATTTAAGTGAATGAGGTTGAGCCTCCACACAAATACCAGTAGAAACAGTGTGTATTGCTATTTCCAGTGAAATAGTAAATCCTCCCCACTACGAGACTGATAAAAAAAAATGATTGAAGTCCAATACTAATTATGGGAGGTAGAATAATAGTTTCATGCCCTAATCTGCAGAAACTGTGACTATGTCATCTTACATGGAAAATGACTTTACATATGTAATTAAGGGACCTTGAGATGAAAAGATTGTCTTGGGCTACCCAAGTGAGCCAATGTAATCACGAGGGTCCTTAACTACATGAGAGGAAGAAGAGAGGGTCAGAGTGACGCCACCTGAGAAGGTCTTGACCAGCAGTGGCTGGATGTGAAGATGGAGCGAGGCCACAACAATCTCATATACTAACGCAGTTTAAGCGTGGCAGACAGTTAATAAGCTTTGGCCAAATTATTTCACCTGTAGTGCTACAGGGTCTACTCATTTAGATAAAGATTTCCAGACTTTTTTACTTTCACAGTTAAGATTTCCTTAATAACAAAATTAAATTAAAATTTATTCATTGATAAGAAAAAATGTACATCTCTAGCAGTATAAAGTGACAGCATTATAAAAGTTCACATCTTAAGCATATACCAAAAAAAAAAAATTAAGGAATATTGTATTTGTAAAGAATTATTTTGATGTCAAAATTTAGTGGTCCAGAAATTGTTGAAAAGGAAACTAATTGATGATGACCTGCTCTTGTCTAGAGAGTCGCAGAGAAACTCCAGCATCCTCCCAAATACAAACTCTTAGAAGTCTCTTTTCTGGGGCCACAGTTTCAACGTCAATAAATTGTAGGAAAGTTTCTGCCTGTTTTTTCATGTTACTTATAGCAAATTCACTGTCAACAAATGTAAACACAAAGCAATAAATGTATCTTTCTCAAAGGGTCAGTTGATACCCTTGTGAGCATTGTATTAAAAAATTCTCAAGATTCCTGAAGTTACGTAACTAATATAGCTCATTTTACTTGCTCTTCCATTATAAACATTGATTTTACAATGCCCCTTTCACTGTAACATATAAATTCCTTGGCTCTAGAAATTTTCCTCATAATTTAATAAACCTAAGAAGTTTAAATTTCCAATGATATGTATAAGTTGCTTAATTGAATAAGGGGGAAATAAAAAAAAGAGCTTTAGTTAATTGTCAAGAAATGCAGATCAAACCCAAATGCTGCATTAAAATATAAACATTCAGTTCACATTAAATTATTTATTGAACAAATCGGAGATAATGACATTTGTTTTTATTACAAAGCTTTCCATCATCTCATATCATTGACACAGTTATGAGACCTGCATTTATAAGAGTGAATAGAAAGAAGAAAATGTCTCTTCCCCTACTCTACAAAAACAGAAAAACATATAATTTTATAATTATCTTCTAAAGCCAAAAAATTGTGAATAATATATTTTTGTTAATTAAAGTGACAGAATAACTCACATTAGTTAATTTTTTCTGGAAATGTGAAATTAGGGTAACATAATTGCTCGTAAGACTGCCAAATCTGGAATTTTAGTGTATTTCAATGCAGTGAGATGATATTTCTATTATTAGTTTGCACTTTACCTAATCAAGTGAAAAATATAAAGTTTACCCTACTGTGAATTTTTTTCATAAAAACATTTCCCCCTACTTAGATTTATATGATGAAGGCAAATTGAATCCATATTTCTCTTCAAATATATGCACTTTAAAGGGATAAGAAGAATTCACATGAAAACCTTTCCCTACATTGTATATCCTGGAAAACATATGGAATAGTATTTTTGAATCAAATATGATATCCAAGATTGCTCATATCCTAAGAAATTAAATCAATTGTGTAAATAATCATTATTATTTTTGCTCTAGCCACAGCATAGAAAAAATGTACATCTCAAATAGTATAAAGACATATCATTAGAAAAGTTCACATCTTAAGCATATGCCAAAAAACAAGTATGAATCTTGCATTTTAAAAGAATTATTCTTAAGTCACAATTTAGTAGTCCAGAAATAATTAAAAATGAAATTAATTACTGATGATCTGCCCTTTTCTATAAGATATTCTTGTTTACTTATACAATGGAATTACTAAGCCATACTTGATTTAGTAGAATTTTTTTTTTTTTGAACTTAAAAAGGAGAAATCGGTAAATTCATTAGATCACATTAAGTTGATTGAAATTTTAAGAGAATACCAGTTTGATTACTTTAAACTTTACAATATTTTTCAAACAACAAAAATGCACAATGGATCAATAAAAGAAATAAGAACATTAAGATTTTTAAACAGGAATGACTATCTCTACAGGTTAGAAAATATGACATAGAGTGAAATTCCTGGAGGGCACTAAAAGAAGAAAAAAACCCTACTAAAAGTTCTAAAAGATCTTTCTATGACCAGTCTTCAAGACCAAGTAATCAAGGAAATTAACATTTTGAAGGTATCAAGACTGAAATTTCCTCGCAGGCTCTATTCATACCCCACTCAATAGGGCCATTCACTTTTTTATAGTTTATGTATCTGCCTTCAGCATACATTTTTGAACTAAAATTTTAGCCTAATTTTTCTAAATCACTTTAATGATAATTGTAGTAGATTTTAAATGTTCTTCACCCTTTACATGTTTTCAGAGAATAAATTATAATTTCCCTCTCAAACAGGCCTTTTTTCCTGAAAGATGTGCCCTTTATCCTGTAGAAAATAAAAAATAAAAAAGTTTTTATTGTCCTATACATTTTGGCAGGTTGATCTCATTTGGATTGCATCTCAGACAGTTTCTGCCATCCTTCTGTTTCGAAGGTGATCATTCACAGGAATTCGAACTGCCACCAATACCCCTTTATAACTGCAATGAATTGAGTGAACTCTTTCCATCTTCAATAACTGAAACAGTGTCAACTTCTGCTTCCAATAAGGTTGCTTCTCTTTTTCTCAGAGTAAATCTGCTGACTGGGATGGCAAAGGGTCGTATTTGTCCCCTTTAGCATGCAGAAGATTTTTTCCACCATATTTTGCAACTTTTCCTCCAAAGCAAGTTAAAAAAAAATAAATAATTTCAAAAAGAAACATTCTCACTCCTGATGACAAAGAAGCCCAAAATTTAATTGAAAAATTTAAACTTTGGTGGATTAATGACACTGTCCCATAATTTGGGGAGCAATAATTCATGGGACCCTGGATAAATCCAATTTTGTAACATGTAAGGAAACTCAGGGTTGTACCTACACATCACTAAGAGATTAATTTCATTTCTTTCAGAAATGGCATGCTAAAAAATCAGAGCTAATAAACAGATATAAATTTTATCTCCCACACCAAGTAGGAGGAAAACATTCTCTTTGCAATAATTTCTTACAGAAAAGCAGTCATGTATCTCCTTGGTTGGTACAGAAGTGGATCTGTAATGTGAAGAGAAGGAATGTTTGGGAGCTCAACTTAATGATGTACTTACTCAACTGATAGATATTTGTGGTGGCCTCTATGAATTGAACATCTAATATGAGCCAGATAATTGATTATATGATTTTACAACTTCAACATCTGACTGGTTAGGTTTTACGCTAATTTACTCATGAGACAAGTGAAACCCAAAATTATACATTAAATTTTGGCTAAAGCAAAATTTAGACAATGCTCTAAAATCTAAGCTCATTTCAATTAATTCACTCTGCTTCTCTATTAATCCCCTAGTCAAATCTCTCATATGTACTTTGGTTTTTCTATCCTTTAATTTCAGGGCCCCCATTGGCCTAATTCAGCACATACTGGTTAACAAAGGGATACTCAGTAAAGGATAGAATGCAATCTCTTGAAATATAGTTTCTAACAGCCCCTTTTAAGTTACAAACACAACATTAACCAGGCAATAAATTCAAAAGCTAGATTCTACCACATATTCTTCAAATTTGGGGAAAGGAATGGGCAAATTCTATGTGCACAATGAATATCAAGTCTCTCAAGGGCATTTTTATGCCAGTGCCTAGAATTTTTTAAAAATGTATTATAAAGTTAAAATAATTCTTCACTTATTTACAACTCACTATTTCTTATTTTGTGAATTTTAGAGCATTCTTGGCCACTTTTGCTTCAACATAAAAATATAAATATTCTTAAGAGGAAGTGAAAAAAGAAAAAATTAACAGGGAAATAAGAGAAGATGGTTAAGAAGACATGTTTGTTTCTAAAAATCATAGAGGCTCAAATTAACATCGAAGGACCCAACAACCCATTTGGATCCTAATTTGTCAACATTAGGTTATTCTTTACTTCCTGATAATTCATTGATCCAAGCACAGATTACATTACATTTACAAGAGTAAATGAGATAATTTTCTAGGGTCAAGTTCCCAAGTCTTTAGAAAGTTAAACAAAATCTAACTTGTAAATTAGTCAAAGACAGCGTGGTTTTAAATAAAACTGGGAGGTAGGCAGTTGCTCCCAATAAAGCAGTTTGGAAGCCTCTGATTACAACAGCATTATTTTAATGTGAGAAAACAAGACTGAGAGATGGATAACATTTTAGATTTTAAATTCAGAATACGATGGATGCTAAATTACAACCCATTCTCTTTTACGACTTCTGGTAGTAATGGCAATATGGTCATAGCAAAGAGATGACTATTATATAGGAACATGATTATTCTCTACTTGTATTTTGATATACTCTTTTAGAGACACTGTGCCAACAGTACCTGGGTCACGTTTTCAAAGGGAGCACTCACAAATCTTTTGTCTGTACCTCAAAGGAGGTTTGCAACCTTGCATGGGTCTCCAGAGTCAAGACAGGTTTTTGTTACCAGGGGGGACTCAGAGCAAAGTCTAAATTCAGGGTGAAGCCATCTAATTATTTACTGTCTGTTCTTCAATTTAATTTGGTGGAGAATAAGAAAAGGAGCAAGGCATAAATACTTTACTTCTCTTCTTAATTGGGAAAATCCAATTGAACGATCTGAATGAGTTCAAGTACAAAACTGCTCTCAAAAGAATTGCAAAGGAGTTTAATAGGTTCCAAGGGAAGATGAAGCAAATAACCTCAGTGAGGCACCGCATAGGGACTCCCCAATAAGTATCCTCTTGAAAACTCAGGAGGACACAAGACAAAACAAATGTTATAGAATCATTAAAATCTACATATTTGAGCAAATTACAAATAAAACAATTGTATCAAATCAAACTGAAGATAACTTAACCAGGCCAATCCCTAGAATTTAAGTGTATATCATTAGTGAGTAGAAGATACCTTAAGTTTGAACCCCACATTACTAAAAATGTGCACATTATGTTAAAGAGAATTCTGTTAAGAAGCGAAGTAAGGAGTGATCACAATATAAGAATGTGTATAGATTCATAACTCACCGGATATCCCAGGAAAGGAAACTCATGCAAAAACTATAACCAAGGGAAATATTTGAAAATTATCTGTGAAAACCCTGCTCAGCTAAACACGGTGTGTTGCTCATGTCTAAAATGTCCACAAGTATAATATACACATGTAAGAATGGGAAGTGGCATTTCACTGAACATAGTATTTCTTGTAGGTGAGGAGAAAATAGGAAAAATTTGACAAACTCTATAAATAAAACTTCTGTATTACATAAACATTTTACATGACCTGTCTCTGGAAGCATTTGAAGGAAGAGATGGACTTTGCCTTTAAGGTGGTTAAATTATGACTAATTGCTATTTTCATAATCTGAATCTTTCCCTAGCAGTGGCTTCCAACTTTACTTTATTTAGATCCTGACAGCCACATCAACCTGAATCCTGCAATTTTCAGTTTCAGTGCTAATTCAATAACTGTGGTATAAATTTAAATCAAAATATAAATGTCATTTTGCCCTAAAACTTTTTCTTAAAAAGAATTCTTATGGGAAAAATCAATTTTAAACAACAACAACATAAATCCTACTATTAAAATATTACATATGTATATTATTTTTCAATTTGTGATGATGGGTGACATGATCAGAAACAGCCAGAATTTTATGAGTCTAGTACCTTCCCAGATATTACTCCTTCGTGCACTTTCCAGGAAAAAAAAAATTAGTTTACAATACAACTTTTTAAATTGCCATGAAAAAAAAAAATTTGGAAATAAGAAAAATAAGCCACTGGCACTCATAAGTAGTGTGTATTTTTTCCCAGGAGTAGTATATAACTTCTGGTATATAACTTCTTGTTTAAATTGTATAGACAAGGAAGAAAATTATTATACTCTTGGCAAACTGTCCATCTGACTGAAAATTTATGCAAATTTTCTTACTCTATTTCCATCTTACTCTTTGGGAGAGATCAAAGTAATAAACCTTTTCAAGTTATACATATATATATTATTCAAAATTAATGGAGCTAGCACGGGATTAAATCTTCACTTAGGTTCAATGTAAGAACAATACTGTGCTGGTTTGGCCATGGCATATCTACTTTTGTAAAAAGAAGAAAATATCACAGACTTGAGGTAACCTAGAAAGCAGACAGACCATATCACAGACACCTTAAAGATAAGCATTTTTTTTAAAGATAAGCATTTCAAACATTTTTGCCAGTGCTTCTCTGAGAGCAAGTTCTTTAAACAGAACTCAACAATTTTTACAATATTAAAAAAAAATAACATCCCTTCCATATAGCCCATCAATGGTAAACCAAACATTTTCTGTATTTCTACAAAAATAGATGCATGCAGAGCTACCAAACTGTATTCCTGACAGAAAGAACATTTTCATTTGTAGTTCATCTTTTCCTGACAAGGTGGTTGGTTCAAAAAAAAAAAAAAAGTCAGATGATATAAAAAACTGACCCATGTATTGGTAAAAGCAAGAGAAGAGAAAGAGTTGCACAGCTGGCAAAGGCTCAGATGAGGGAAAAATCAGACAAAAACGCCTTCCTTCAATGTCCAGGCCCCACGCTGCTTTATCAAGAAAAGGCTCGAAACCAGAGTTTACTGCCTGACACTTCCTCTTCCCTTTCTGTGTCTCACGTCCCATCGCAGAATGGAAAATTCTGACAGTATCTTTTCCCAGCGGGCCCTGGGATTCACGCTGCAACCCGACTCACTGAGCCTGTGTGCTCAGTACCATGGCGACTCCTTGCTCTTATCTTGAGGCTGTAGACCTAGAAAAATCACAAAGAGAAAAATGAAAAACACCAATATAACCCCCCAAAATGAGCACAACCTGCCATATGCTGGACAGAAACCCCAAAGATAATCCAGGCAGCCGCAGAGTCTGACCTGAGCACAATTCTATCTGTAGCCAAATTCTGCGCTTGAGCTCACCATTTTCACAAAGCCAACCAACCACATGTGACAAAAAGGCCAGACTAGACCAATGCTATTTCTACAATTTTTTGCTTTGATTCTTATTTTCTTGGAGTATGAGTGATTAGTAAATAAAATATAATACAATAAATGAAACCTTTAATTTTCAGAAGGAGCTAATATTTTGAAAAAATTCAGGAGAAAAAGATATTCAGGAAAAAAAGACATAACCAATTTTTGGTTATTTAAGCAGTACTCCAATTACTATCTTCCACAACAATGAAAATGATTCTTTTAGACTTAAGTGTTGAATAAATTCTGTTATTTTGAAATGTAAGTAAGATTGCTCTCAGAGGTGTCCAACCTTTTTTTTTTTTTTTGCTACCTCACATTGGAAGAATAACAGTTGTTTTGTGCCACACATTAAATATACAAATACTGATAAAAGCTGAATAGCAAAAAAAAAAAGAAAGGGTCCATGCATACTTTTCATCATGTCTGACACCACAGTTAAACAACAAGAGTCCTGACAAAATCAGCATGTCGCGTGTGGGCCAGATTGGGACACCCTTGCAAATTATGGTTAACATAGGTGGTTAAGATGGAGTGTACTGCTGTCACTAAAATAAACAAAACTTATTGAAAGCTAATAGCAGAGGACGGCATGTGTGGCTCAGTTGGTAGGGCACCAGTCCCATATACTGAGGGTGGCGGGTTCAAACCTGGCCCCAGCCAAACTGCAACCAAAAACTAGCCAGGCGTTGTGGTGGGCGCCTGTGGTCCCAGCTACTCGGGAGGCTGAGGCAAGAGAATCCTCTAAGCCCAGGAGTTGGAGGTTGCTGTGAACTGTGTGATGCCACGACACTCTACCGAGGGTGATTAAGTGAGACTCTGTCTCTACAAAAAAAAAAAAAAAAGCTAATAGCAGAAACCCATATTTATGAACTTACTTATTTTTATTCCATCCTCCTCCAGAAAGTGTTTAGCATGGCTTAAAAAAAGACACTATATAGAAAACATTAAAATTTAGAAGAATAACAAAAGGAAGATATGTGAACATAGACTGATTCCAACTTGAAGAGAAAATCAAGACGTTTATCACAGAGGAGACGCGGGAATGAAGCTCATACAGTTAACTGGCAAATTTCTGATATGGGCAATTCTCATAGCACCTTCAGTTTACACTCAGCTGAAGTTACTTTCATTTTGTCTTTTCTTTCTTTTCAGCCTTTATTGAGATATAATTGACAAACACAAGTGTTTAAGGTTTGTAAAAAGACGTGGTGCACTTGTACACTGGGACATGATTACCACACTCTAGTTCCCGCATCGTCACTTCGCTCATCTCAGTTCCATTTACTTTGTGCCTGTCGTAGACGTGCAATTGATTAGAAGATGAAAGTGCAGAATAAATGACTTGAGGTGCTCTTAGTGGCTCAGAACCAAGCACCAAAATACGCAGTGATTCCTTTTAAGCAAGTGGTGCAGCATGAGTGCTGTGGTGTGGGTGCGAGCGTCTCAGGCTGTCTTCTTGACCCGTCATCAAACTGTTGTCAGTTTAGGCTGGATATCATAAACTTAATAGTTAAATGGGCCAATATGGTTTAAATTTTTATTGTTCCTAAAAGAATTTTTCTTGCCAATCAATTTGTTAAAGAATTTCATAAAATGATGGGTGTCATTACAAAACCAGACAATTAGTGGCCGAAGGGAAACATGAAGACATCTACACAGCAGACCGTGCAAAGGGAGAGAGAAAGAATAAGGACATGGAGAAGAACCTGGGAAAACTACAAGTCACAGGCCGTGTACTCTATGCGCACAGCCATGTGACCCCTGCGTGCCAGGATAAGTAACACTTCCGGAATGCCAAAAGATTGGTTCCATCTTTATTTTTTTCTCAAGTGTGTTGGCATTACACTTGATACACAATCAATAGTTTTCCTTTTCCATTTCAAAATAAGGGGCAGATAAAAGAAGTGGAAGGGGTAGAGGAAAAGTAGATAAAATGATCTGGAGTATATCAATTCACTCTAAGTTGGCTTTATTCATTTTCAAATGACTTTCTGCTTAGAATAATTTGCAACCTGACTTAGTCTCTATTGGGTAACTCATATAATTTAAACCACCTTTGCTGACAATCCCCTGACTACACAAATATTTTTTTCATTATTAAAGTGTCTCATCTTCTGTATGACTCAGTCTTTCCACAATGAAGGCTGCATCAATCTACAGAATGTCAGCAGGGCAAGTCATGAATACTGTTGTAATCAGTGAGTGGTCTGGATTTTTTTTCCTGTTTTAACTACAGGCAATCCCTAGTTTGCTTCACAAAGACATACGATGCCTTCAAAATCACATGAGCCTTTTTTTAATGGACAAGTGCTACACTACTGAAGATAGCCCTCAATTTTCCAACCAGAGTAACAATTTTTGTGTCTGTGTCTTCGCATTTCTGCAATGTAAACCTTAAAAAGTCAATTCACTTAGAGTCTACAAATACATTAAATACCTAACGGAGCTGTGTGGTGCATGGGGGTAGGACATAAATAAAAACTTTGCTTTAATTACTGGGCATTTATATCAAAAAATCTCAAAATAAGCATACATAAAGCACAAGAAAATGAGCAGACACAAACAAAAGACCCTTCAAATAGCTGCAAAGCTGCAACTCAGAAGCAGGGTTGTAATTTTTTTTCTTTTTTTTTTTTTATTAGTTAAGACTTTTGGTGAAGGTACAACAGGATACTTTAGAGTGAAACTATGTTCTTCATTTTTCACAGTGAGGGTGGCGGGGACCAAAACTGTTAATCTGTGACCTTCTTGTGGTCTACTTGGATTTGAGATTTCCCATGATTTTTCTGCCCAGAATAGAATTCACTCTGCTACACGTTTTGTTCTTATTCAGGCTGTTTCGCCTCCTCACTTCCACAACTCAAACCTGTATCCTAAATTACTTCATAACATCTCCAGAGATTTATCCCTTGTCTGTCTGAAATCACTCAAATCATAGCACTGACTCCATATAACAAGACATCCTGATTCATTTTCTAGCTACAATTTTGGGGAGCACCAGCTTCAGAGACTCACCTCTTCCAAAAGGCTATGGAAATAAAGAAATAGAAATGACTCCATCCATGTAAACACAAAAGAGGTAAAGTTTCCATCTTTCTTTAAGGCTGCATAGTATTCCATGGTATACATGTATCACAATTTATTAATCCATTAGTGGGTCGATGGGCATTTGGGCTTCTTCCACGTCTTAGCACTTATAAATTGGGCTGCAATAAACATTCTGGTACAAATATCTTTATTATGATGTGATTTTTGGTCTTCAGGATATATACCCAATAAAGGAATTAAAGGATCGAATGGCAGATCTATTTTTAGATCTCTAAGTATTCTCCAAATATCTT
>CAUYRH010045866.1:0-35130 GCA_963574655.1 Perodicticus potto
ACAGGAAGGGCACCAGACTGCAAACTAACACTGAAAATGCGCAAGACATTAAAAGCAGGCACCAACACAGAATATTATGAGCTATTTCCCCATAATATGCCTGATCACTTTTAGGGCCTGGTTACACAGAACTTTCATTCCGGTAGTCACAAATGTGACATATTTACAATATTTTAGCCATTTTTAAATGTACAAGTAAGTGGCACTAAGTACATTTGCATTGTTATGCAACCATTACCATGATCCATTTCCAGAAATCCAAAATGGAAACTCATTCCCTCTTCCCCCCAGCCCCTAGGTAGCTATATTCTGCCTTCTGTCTCTATGAATTATGTTTCTAGTTCTAGATACTTCATATAAGTGGAATTATACAATATATGTGTAAACCTTTATGTCTGGTTTGTTTCACTGAATATAATGTTTTCAGGGTTTCATACATTTTGTAGCATGTATAACTTCATTCCTTTTTTTGTTGTTTTTTGGGCCGGGGCTGGGTTTGAACCTGCCACTTCTGGCATATGGGGCCGTGCCCTTTGAGCCACAGGCTCCACCCAAACTTCATTCCTTTTTAAGGTGGAATAAAATTCCATCATGTGGATATATCACATTTTGATTTTTTTAATTTTTGTTTATTTTTTATTTTATTATTTGTTTTTGAGACAGAGCCTCAAGCTGTCGCCCTGGATAGAGTGCTGTGGCATCACAGCTCACAGCAATCTCCAATTCCTGGGCTCATGCAAGCCTCCTGCCTCTGCCTCCCAAGTAGTTGGGACTACAGGCGCCTTCCACAACGCCCGGTCATTTTTTTTTTTGTTGCAGCTGTCATTGTTGTTTGGCGGGCCTGGGCTGGATTCGAACCCGCCATCTCAGGTGTAAGTGGCTCACACCCTAGCCCGTTGAGCCACAGGCACCGAGCCTGATATTTTTTTGAGACAGAGCCTCAAACTGTCGACCTGTGTAGATTGCTGTAGCATCACAGCTCACAGCAACCTCCAACTCCTGGGCTTAAGCGATTCTCTTGCCTCAGCCTCCCAAGTAGCTGGAACTACAGGCACCTGCCACAACGTCCGGCTGTTTTTTAGTTGTAGTTGTCATTGTTATTTGGCGGGCCCGGGCTGGATTTGAACCTGCCAGCTCTGCTGAATGTGGCTGGCGCCTTAGCCACTTGAGCTACAGACACCGAGCCCCACATTTTCATTATCCACTCATTAATTAATGAACTTTTGGGTTGTTTTTACTTTTTGGGTATTGTAAAAAATACTGCTGTGAAGGGATCAAAGGTGACTGTGTATTATCTTTTTCTGAATAAACGTTTGTTATTCCTAAAAAAAAAAAAACAAACGGCTGTGGGCAGTGCCTGTGGCTCAAAGGAGTAGGGCGCCAGCCCCATATGCTGGAGGTGGCAGGTTCAAACCCAGCCCTGGCCAAAAACTGCAAAAAAAAAAAA
Source organism: Perodicticus potto (assembly GCA_963574655.1). Taxonomy (NCBI): domain Eukaryota; kingdom Metazoa; phylum Chordata; class Mammalia; order Primates; family Lorisidae; genus Perodicticus; species Perodicticus potto. The sequence goes on from CAUYRH010045866.1 coordinate 1,448, forward strand.
AAAATACTGCTATGAACGTTGATGTATAGTATCTGTTCATTTCTCTGCTTCTAGTTTTTCAGGGTCTCTACCTAGAATTCTACCAGGAATTGCCAGGTCATGTGGCAATCCTGTGTTTAACTTTTTAAAGAACTGCCATATATCTTTTGAAGCCATCACAGTTTCAAAAAATTTTAGCAATTTGCCAGTCACAGTGGCTCATACCTACAATCCTAGCACACTGGGAGGCTTAGGCAGGTAGATTGGTTTAACTCAGGAGTTCAAGACCAGCCTGAGCAAGAACAAGACCCTGTCTGTATTAAAAATAGAAAAATTATCTGGGTATGGTGGCAGGTACCTGTAGTCCCAGCTACTCCAGAGGCTGAGGCAAAAGGATCACTTGAGCCCGGGAGTTTGAGGTTGCTATGAGATATGATGACACCATGGCACTCTACCCAGAGTGACAGTGTGAGACTCAGTCTTAGAAAAAAAAATTTAGCAAATTCATTTATTCAACACATATTTATTGAGTGGCCGCCACATCCTAGGCATTATGCTGAAGCATCTCTCCTGTCTTCTGTGCAGAAAGAGGAAGCCAAGCGAGCATTCCCTGCTAAGTGGAATCAGGGTTCTCAACACGTGGAGAAGCAGATGGGCTTGGGGAAGGGGTGACTGTTTTCAGAGATTCATTCACTGTAGTTATTGTTGACAGTCTGTGATTCTCTGCTCAGGGGTGTTCAGGGACAGATGTCCCTGTTAGTAACTGAAAGAGGAAAATCCTGTTTCTGAGAACTAACTCAGGTTTCGTTGCAGTGTTATTAAGGAAAAGCGGGATGCCTATGTGAGCCGCCTGAACACCATATATCAAAACAACCTAACCAAGGTGGGTATGCTGGGTTTCAACTTTAAAAAGAGATGTTCTCAGCTAGAGTACGCAATCAAGTCTGGCTAGACTTGTAGCCTTTGAATATATAGTTCCTGTTCTTTCCATTATTTTGTTTGTTATTAACATTTATGAAACTGACCTGTCAGAGGAAAAGCCTCTGACCCAGTCATCCAGTATCTTTTCTGTGGAGAGTGAGTGTGGTGTGCCAAGATGGTAGACCTGGCCTCACCTGAGGCTGCATTTTTCATGGGTCTGGTGTGCCACGTAGATTCTGAAATCCCACACATGAGAGACTGTTTATGCTTCAGAATGTCAGTGTTTCTTTTCTTTTTTTTTTTTTTGAGACAGAGCCTCAAGCTGTCACCCTGGATAGAGTGCCATGGCATCACAGCCTACAGCAACCCCCAATTCCTGGGCTTAAGCGAGTCTCCTGCCTCCGCCTCCCAAGTAGCTGGGACCATAGGTGCCCACCACAACGCCTGGCCATCCTTTGGTTGCAGCCATCATTGTTGTTTGGTAGGCCCGGGCTGGATTCGAACCCTCCAGCTCAGGTGTATGTGCCTGGCACCTAGCTGCTTGAGCCACAGACACCGAACCTTTTTTTTTTTTGGCGACAGACTCTCACTGTGTTGCCTTCGGTAGAATCCTGTGGCATCACAACTCACAGCAACCTCTAACTCTTGGGCTTAAGCGATTCTCTTGCCTCAGCCTCCCAAGTAGCTGTGACTACAGGCGCCTGCCACAACGCCTGGCTATTTTTTTTTGTTGCAGTCGTCATTGTTTAGTTGGCCCGGGCCAGGTTCAAACCTGCCACCCTCAGTGCATGTGGCTAGTGTCGTAACCACTGTGCTACAGATGCCGAGCCAGGATGAGTTATTTCTATAGATGACTAGCCTCATATACTTCTAGATTTATTTTTTGGAAGGTAATCTTATTCTTTGTCTTAATCCTCAATTCAGAGGGAAAATATATTTAAGGGGCTCCACTCCTTCTGCACTGACCACAAGATATTTTTAAGGCTGTCAGACTTTAAAATCTCAGTGTATAGAGATAACCACTCGTTATGGTACAACCCTCATACCAGTTATGTTTTAATGGAGCTAGCTAAAATGCTTCAGCAAAAGAGATAGGAAAATTACTACGGAATCAGTTTTTTTTTTTTAAGACAGAGTCTCACTATGTCACTCTTAGTAGCATGCCATGGCGTCACAGCTCACAGCAACCTCTAAACTCTTGGGCTTAAACAGTTCTCTTGCCTCAGCCTCCCAAGTAGCTGATACTACAGGTGCCCACCACACCGCCCAGCTGTTTTTGTTGCAGTTGTCATCGTTGTTTAGCTGGCCCGGACTGGTTTCAAACCTGTCAGCCTCTGTATGTGGCCGGCGTCCTAACCACTGTGCTATGGGCACCAAGCCGGAATTAGCATTTTTTAATACCTAATAATCTCAATTGTGTGGTATACCTTACAGTGACCATATGGAGGAATTAGTTATAGTTGATCCAGAAATTCTGTGTAGGGGAGGAAACTTTCTAATATGCTAGAAAGTCAAAATAAAAGTTCTAAACTTCTTCCACTAAACTAGGCCCCTCGATCTACTCTCCTTTTTATCACTGCTGAGGAATTCATTACCTCCTTGAGGAAAGATTGCTGGAGGCTTGTGGGTTGCCTTTGATCTTGGTTCAGTTTCAGCCAGGCACTTGTAGGAACTGGCCTGGAGGGGAGATTGGAAAGGAGGAGATAACTCAATTCAGAACCAAGCCTGTTCCAAAATATTAACACATTCCATTCAGTAATCATGCTTCCTTAGTTCCACTGTCCTCCTAAGTTGCCCAAAATTTGCATGCCAGGACACATACCATGGCTGGCAGAAGCTTACCAACAGTCTCCATGTGGAAGTCTTAGTGCAGAAGATTGTAGCAAACTAAAGTCTGAGGTTTTTTTTTTTTGTAGAGACAGAGTCTCATTTTATCGCCCTCGGTAGAGTGCCGTGGCGTCACACAGCTCACAGCAACCTCCAACTCCTGGCCTTAGGTGATTCTCTTGCCTCAGCCTCCCAAGTAACTGGGACTACAGGCGCCTGCCACAATGCCCGGCTATTTTTTTGTTTTGCATTTCAGCCGGGGCCTGGTTTGAACCCCCCACCCTCGGCATATGGGGCCGGCACCCTACCCACTGAGCCACAGGCGCAGCCCCCAAAGTCTTGAGTTTTCAGCATACTTGGCATAGACCTTCCCTGTCATATAATTTTGTGATATTCTTCCTTTTTTTTTTTTTTTTTTTTTGTCTGGGGCTGGGTTTGAACCCGCCACCCTATTCTTTTTGTTTAAGAAAACATAAGCAGGCTCAGTGCCCACAGCACAGTAGTTATGGCGCCAGCCACATATACCGAAGCCCAGACCAGCTAAACAATGACAAGTGCAACCAAAAATAGCTGGCTGGGGATGGCACCTGTAGCTCAAAGGAGTAAGGCGCCCGCCCCATATGCCAGAGGTGGCGAGTTCAAACCCAGCCCTGGCCAAAAACTGCAAAAAAAACAAAATAGCCGGGCATTGTGGTGGGCGCCTGTTGTCCCAGCTGCTTGGGAGGCTGAGGCAAGAGAATTGCTTAAGCCCAAGAGTTTGAGGTTGCTGTGAGCTGTGATGTCACGGCACACTACTGAGGGCAACATAGTGAGACTCTGTCTCAAACAAACAAATAAACAAATACAAGCAGCAGAGTTTGGTGGCTCAGGCCTGTAATCCTAGCACTCTGTGAGGCCGAGGCAGGTGGATTGCTTGACTTCACAAATTTGAGACCAGCCTGCCCAAAAAGCAAGACCCCCTCTCTGCTAAAAATAGAAAAATTGAGGCAAGAGGATCGCTTGAGCCCAAGAGTTGGAGGTTGCTGTTAGCTATGACACCATGACACTCTACCCAAGGCAACAGCTTGAGACAGTCTCAGAAAAAAAAAACAAAAAAACACATAGGCAATCATTGCATTTTTGGTTACTGGATGTTGACTCAAGATAGCACCTTCGTTTATCTTATTATACACTTCTGGCATCTAATGTCAACCCCTCCCCTACATTTCATATACCAGTCAGGAATTCTGCAGAAATGCAATAGAGAATTGTTTTTTTAGCATCAGCAAATCATTTCAATAGAGAAATGAAAGATCTGATAAGTTACAGCAGGTATTTTTGTTTTATCTTAAGAATAAGGCTATGGGGGCAGCGCCCGGGTACGGTTCCGGCACCATATATCAAGGGTGGCGGGTTCGAACATGGCTCTGGCTGAACTGCAACAAAAAAATAGCCGGGCATTGTGGCAGGCACCTGTAGTCCCAGTTAGTCGGGAGGCTGAGGCAAGAGAATTGCCTAAGCCCAGGAGTTGGAGGTTGCTGTGAGCTGTGTGACGCCACGGCACTCTACCAAGGGCGATAAAATGAGACTCTGTCTCTACAAAAAAAAAGAAAAAAGAACAGGCTAATGCCTCAATTCCTTCTCTAGTCCAATATAGAAATCATCTATGGCCATGCATCATTTACAAGCGATCCTCAGCCCACGGTAGAGGTCAAGGGGAAAAAATACACTGCTCCTCACATCCTCATTGCCACTGGTGGTGTGCCCTCCATTCCTCAGGACAGCCATATCCCTGGTGAGTCTTCAAGGCAAATACTTGTTAACATCAGTGGGGAGGAGTATACGATGGCTTTCAACTCACCAAGCCAAACCGGGGCATCTGTACGCTGGTTCTCTCTTCAAAAGCCCACTAGAGAAGTTCTCTGCAGAGCCTAATTAAGTGTAAGTGGTTGTTCATCATGGGGCAAGGAAAGAGAATTCATCAGGTTCCAGTCTTGGACATTTCACAGATGATAGAGAAAAATCAAGGAGAGCCTCATTCTTGCCTTCTCAGAATGGACTAGATTGTTTCCAGCTTCAGTTTGTCCAATGGGTTATTTCTAAGATACATGATGTATTTACCGCTTTGTTTATAGGAGAGAAAAATTGTAAAGTTGTTGCTTAACTAGCTAAGTGGATGTTTACATGCATACTTTTCTGAAATGTAGAATTATACTGTAGAGGAAAACAGTAAGGAATTTCACAGTCATGTCCGCCTATGCATTTTATACACATGAGAGCTAAGCCTCAGGAATGAATCATGAACATACCTGCTTATTCTCTCAAAAGAAAAATTGTCTGTAAAGAAAAAAAATTGTCCATGTATCTCTCTGCAACTAGATAATAAGGACTTTGTGAATGGTGAACATAGTTTGTGTGTCTTCGTATGTCTCCAAAGACTGATTTCATAAGACCCATGGCCAGGCGGTGCCTGTGGCTCAGTGGGTAGGGCACCAGTCCCATATACTGAGGGTGACAGGTTCGAACCTGGCCCCAGCCAACCTGCAACAAAAAATAGCTGGGCCTTAGCTACTCAGGAGGCTGAGGCAAGAGAATCACTTAAGCCCAAGAGTTGGAGGTTGCTGTGAGCTTTGACACCACGGCACTCTACCGAGGGTGACAAAGTGAGACTCTGTCTCTACAAAAAAAAAGAAAAGACACATGGCCAATCTGAATTTATATACAAAATTTTGAGCATGTATGCATTACACATTTTTACCCCATCTCTAGTGGGAGGATTCATCATTTCACCTGCTTTTAAAAAAGTTTCATTATCCCGGGTGGTACCTGTGGCTCAGCGAGTGGGGTGCCGGCCCCATATACCGAAAGTGGCGGGTTCAAACCCACCCTCGGCCGAACTGCAAAACAAAACAGAAAACTAGCTGGGTGTTGTGGTGGGCGCTTGTAGTCCTAGTTACTCGGGAGGCTGAGGCAAGAGAATTGCCTAAGCCCAGGAGTTGGAAGTTGCTGTGAGCTGTGTAACGCCACGGCACTCTACCAAGGGCGATAAAGTGAGACTCTGTCTCTACAAAAAAAAAAAAAAAGTTTCATTATCCCGAAGGGTAAAGAACAACTTCTATAAAAGATAAAGAGATAGCTGTTCTCAGGTAACTTAAAAAATTTAGTTGGGTCTTGGTGCCTGTAGCTCAACGGCTAGGGCGCCAGCCACATACACCAGTGCTGACAGGTTCAAATCCAGCCCTGGCCTGCCAAACAACAATGAGAACTACAACCAAAAAATAGCCAGACGTTGTGCCAGGTGCCTGTACTCCCAACTACTTGGGAGGCTGAGGCAAGAGAATCACTTAAGCCCAAGAGGTTGAGGTTGCTATGAGCTATGACACAATGGCACTCTACTGAAGGCAACATAGTGAGACTCTTGTCTCAAGGAAAAAAAAAAATTTAGTTGGGATTGGGTATGGTGGCTCACACTGTAAGGCCAAGGCAGGAGGATTGCTTGAGGCCAGGAATTTGAGAACAGCCTGAGCAATGTAGTGAGACCTCATCTCTTAAAAACATACACAGAATAATCAGCCAGATGTGCTGGTGTGTACCTTTGGACCTACTTGGGAGGCTGAGACAAGAGGATCATTTGAGCTCAGGAATGTGAGGTTGTGGTGAGCTGTTTTGACATCACTGTACTCTAGCCTATGCAGCAGAATGAGATTCTTATGTCTCAAAAAAGGGGGGGCGGTATATTGGACGTTAGCATCTTTCAAGAATGATCTCAAGGTTTGTTAAGTAAAACAAAAAAGAGTAGAATAGTGTGTATAATATGCTATGTGGCCTGCGCCCTAACCACTGAGCTACAGGCGTGGAGCCTAATTTGTGTCTCTTTAAAAAGGCAGCGAGGGCGGCACCTGTGGCTCAGCGAGTAGGGCGCCGGCCCCATATACCGAAGGTGGTGGGTTCAAACCCAGCCTCGGCCAAACTGCAAAACAGAAAAATAGCCAGGTTTTGTGGCAGGCGCCTGTAGTCTCAGCTACTCGGGAGGCTGAGGCAAGAGAATCGCCTAAGCCCAGGAGTTGGAGGTTGCTGTGAGCTGTGTGACGCCACGGCACTCTACTGAGGGCGATAAAGTAAGACTCTGTCTCTACAAAAAAAAAAGAAAAAGTCAGGGAGACCATAATAGGCACTGAATCTGTGGAAAGTACTCCAAAACCCTGTCATCCCTCCATCCAAGGACAGAGTGAGAGCTGTTGGGTTGAAAAGAGACCTCCTTTTCACTATATACCCCTCGGTTGTACATTTTGAATTTTTTTTTTTTTTTTTTTTTTTTGAGACAGTCTCACTATGTTGCCCTCAGTAGAGTGCTATGGCATCACAGCTCATGCACCCTCAAACTTTTGGGCTTAAGCGATTTTCATGCCTCAACCTCCCAAGTAGCTGGGACTACAGGTACCCGCCACAGTGCCCGGCTATTTTTTGTTGCAGTTGTCATTGTTGTTTAGCAGGCCTAGGCCGGGTTTGAACCTGCCACTGTAGGTGAATGTGGCTGGCGCCGTAACCATTGTGCTGCAGGCACTGAGCCCATTTTGAATTTTTTTTTTTTTTTTTTGTGAGACAGAGCCTCAAGCTGTCACCCTGGATAGAGTGCCATGGCATCGCAGCTCACAGCAACCTCCAACTCCTGGGCTCAAGCGAGTCTCCTGCCTCTGCCTCCCAAGTAGCTGGGATTACAGGCGCCCGCCACAACGCCCAGCCATTTTTTGGTTACAGCCGTCATTGTTGTTTGGTGGGCCCGGGCTGGATTCGAACCCACCAGCTCAGGTGTTCGTGGCTGGTGCCTTAGCCCGTTGAGCCACAGGCACCTGAGCCTGGAAACATTTTTTAATAGGTTAACTACCATTTCTTTTTCTTATTTATTTATTTTATTTGTTTTTTAGAGGCAGAGTCTTACTTTATCACCCTTGGTAGAGTGCCGTGGTATCACACAGGTCGCAGCAACAACCAACTCCTGGGCTTAGGTGATTCTCTTGCTTCAGCCTTCCCAGTTGCTGTGACTATAGGCACCTGCCACAACACCCGGCTATTTTTTGTTGCAGTTTGGCCGGGGCTGGGTTTGAACCCCCCGCCCTCGGTATATGGGGCTCACACCCTACCCACTGAGCCACAGGCGCCCAGCCCATTTTGAAATTTTTAACATATGAATTTATTAATTTAAAAATGTATAATATTTATGGCGGCGCCTGTGGCTCATCAATTAGGGTGCTGGCCCCATATACCGAAGGTGGTGGGTTCAAACCCAGCCTCGGCCGAACTGCAAAACAGAAAAATAGTTGGGTATTGTGGCGGATGCCTGTGGTCCCAGCTACTTGGGAGGCTGAGGCAAGAGAATTGCCTAAGCCCAGGAGTTGGAGGTTGCTGTGAGCTGTGTGACGCCATGGCTCTCTACCAAGGGCGACAAAGTGAGACTCTGTCTCTACAAAAAAATATATATATAATATTTATAATTGCTAAGTCATGGAAGAAGCCCAAATGCCTATTGACCCGCAAATGGATTAATAAATTGTGGTATATGTATACTATGGAATATTATGCAGCCTCAAAAAAAGATGGAGACTTTCCCTCTTTTAGATTTACATGAATGGAGCTGGAACATACCCTTCTCAGTAAAGTACCTCAAGAATGGAAGAAAAAGTATCCAATGTACTCAGCTCTACTATGAAAACAATATATAAGCAAACATACTTCCATATGAACGCTATAACCCAACTACAGCCCAAGATGAAGGAGGAGAATGGGTGGAGGGAGGGTAATTGGTGGGACCATACCTATGGTGCATTTTACAAGGTTACATATCAAATCTAGTAAGTGTAGAGTATGCCTAAACACAATAATTAAGAAAGTGCAGTGAAGGGCATGTTAACTAGTTTGATGAAAAGTATTTCAGATTGGCTCGGCGCCTGTGGCTCAACGAGCTAAGGCGCCAGCCACGTACACCTGAGCTGGCGGGTTCGAATCCAGCCTGGGCCCGCCAAACAACAATGGCAGCTGCAACCAAAAAATGGCCAGGCGTTGCAGGCGGGCGCCTGTAGTCCCAGCTACTTGGGAAGTGGAGGCAGGAGACTTGCTTGAGCTCAGGAATTGGAGGTTGCTGTGAGCTGTGATGCCACAGCACTCTACCCAGGGTGATGGCTTGAGGTTCTGTCTCCAAAAAAAAAAGAAAAGAAAAGTATTTCAAATTGTATATAAAACTAGTACATTGTACCCCATAAATGCATTAATGTACACAGCTATGATTTAATTTAAAAAAAAAAATATATATATATATGCATATATATATATATATATATATATATATATATATATATGTGGCACCTGTGGCTTAGTGAGTAAGGTGCCCAGCCCCATATACTGAGGGTGGCGGGTTTGGGTTCGAACCTGGCTCTGGCCAAACTGCAACAAAATAGCTGGGCGTTGTGGTGGGCGACTGTAGTCCCAGCTACTGGGGAGGCTGAGGCAAGAGAATTGCCTAAGCCCAAGAGCTGAAGGTTGCTGTGAGCTGTGACTCCATGGCACTCTACCAAGGGCAATAATGTGAGACTCTGTCTCTAAAACATATATATATATATAATAGTTTGCAAGTTTTAATTATCATTTACTGTAGCCTGTAAGACCTTGGACTGCCTCTGGTGGGTAGGGGGAGATGGATTAGGAAAAGGAGGGAATGAAATAAAGTGGGAATGTTCAAAATAAATAAATATATATGTAATATATGATATATATATAATAAAAACAAATGCAAAATATAAAATGTACATGTTCCAAGGTGATTGCCAGACAGGGCTGAGATGTTAAGAGGTGGGACAGGTGTGACTCAGAAAGACTTCTAGGAAAAGGACTTGCAAATTGAGCATATGTACTGAGGAGTAGAAGAACCATCGGATAACTAAAGATGTCTTTGGAAGACATCAGCCAATTTAACCAATGTCTGTAGCACTAAAATTCTGAGCTGAGTACTCTGAGCTGAGAATGGAATTGGGTTAGGGCCAAATTGTGGAGACTTCTCAAGCCAAGTTCAGGAATCTTGTAAATAGATGGCAACTGTGACAAATAATTATTATTAGTGTATAAATAGAGTAGTGAGAAGATTTAAGTGGTAATTTTAGAAATTCATCTGAAGTGACTTGAACGGGGGAGAGTACAGAGGGTGGTAACCAGTTAGAAAACTGCAGTTGTGACTCTGCGCCCATACCTCAGTGGTTAGGGCACCAGCCATATGCACCAGGGCTAGTGGGTTCAAACCCAACCCTGGCCTGCTAAACAAACAAAAGAATAGCTGGGAATTGTGGAAGTGGCCTATAATCCACACCTACTAGGGAGGCTGAGGCAAGAGAATCGCTTGAGCCCAAAGAGTTTGAGGTTGCTGTGAGCTGTGACGCTACAGCACTCTACCAAGGGCAATATAGTGAGACTGTCTCCAAAAAAAAAAAAAGAGAGAAGGAAAGGAAGAGAGAAAAGAAGAAAGCTGCAGTTGTTTGTTCAGAAGGTGGTGTTAGGGTTTTATTTAGTGTATGCACCTGCCATGTGCTAGAAAAATCTCAGTTCAAATCTGTAGAGTTACTGAGCCTTCGCTGTGTCAGGTATGAGAGGCAAGAACAGGTGTTAAAAGACACAGAAGGAAGCATCAGTTACTGTACTTCATTGATTCCAAGACATTTACAAAAAAATATTTAACACCTCTGAAATGAGGATTTGATAAAATGCAACATACTTACCATCTCCCTACTCCTGTATCCCATCAGTTACCGAGAGAAGGAATCACAGCTTAACAATTCAAAGCTTTGTCTGGGTTAGTGAGGGAGGGTGGCTCCTTAACAGAAGTGGTAAACTTGAGAGAGAGAGATGCGGTTTGGGAGATAAAGTTAAGGTTCAATTCTAAATAGACTGAGAACTGGGTAATAAGAGTTCAAAACAAGGATCTGGCACATGGGGAGAAGGTCAAACCAGGAACTCTGCCTTTGGAAGTCCTTCATAGTGAAGTTTGGTTGAAATCTTTGAAGGAACAAGCTGAGAGAAAAGGGTCAGGGCTGAACCAGGAGGGTTCTTGCCTACTCTGGGGGAGGAAGGGTGAAGCAGAGCCAGCAAAGAGCTTATTCATGGAGTGGTGCCTCTGGCTCAAGGAGTAGGGCCCCGGCCCCATATACCGGGGGTGATGGGTTCAAGCCCAGCCCTGGCCAAAACTGCCAAAAAAAAAAAGAGCTTATTCATAAAACTGAGAGGATTTTAGGTCCTCAGAGAAATTTAGTCATCATGGGTTCTACTTCTGGAGAGAAAATAAGAATGTTGACTCACTCAGGGAAGATTTGGTTGGCAGCTTTCCAAGTGGAGACTTTCACAAAACTTGTCAAAACAGAGAGAATGTTGGCTGAGAAAGTGGTTCTTGTATAAAGGGTTGTGACTATTTTACAAGAGAAAGAGTAATCCCTATGTGATCCAGGTTGCATTTTTTTATGTAGGCGCCAGTCTCGGAATAACCAGTGATGGATTTTTTCAGCTGGAAGAATTGCCTAGGTAAGCTGAGCTGATTGGACCTGACCTCAGTGATTCATGCTTCCTCCAACTCTCCTGGGAACAGTTTTTCTTCCTGTCCCTCCCAACCACTTAAAATGTAGGTCTTTCCTGAGTTCTCTTATCCTGTCTTCTCTTTTATGACATTGGGTTCTCTTCCACTAGGAACCCTCAGTAGATCAATCACATTTTCTTTTTCTTTTTCTTTTTCTTTTTTTGGGGGGGACTAGGGCTGGGTTTAAACCCACCACCTCCAGCATATGGGTCCGGCGCCCTACTCCTTTGAGCCGCAGGTGCTGCCCCAATCACATTTTTCAATTGACCAGGTTTTTAGAACCAGAGCTGCAGAGTTAAGGCCTGGGTAACTGGGTACCTGGTAACTGGGTACAGAATAATCTGAAGACTAAATAGCAAAGTCTTAAAACTGTCTTCTTTTTTCACTTATTTATTTTATTTATTTACTGTTTTTAGAGACAGAGTTTTACTTTGTCACCCTCAGTAGAGTGCTGTGGCATTATAGCTCACAGCAACCTCCAGCTCTTGGGCTTAGGTGATTCTCTTGCCTCAGCAGGTGCCCACCACAATGCCCAGCTATTTTTTTGTTGCAGTTTGGCCGGGGTGGGTTCAAACCGGTCACCTTTGGTATATGGGGTGGACACTCTACTCACTGAGCCACAGGTGCCACCCTTCTTTTTTCAACTTAATAGAGCATTAATTCATAGTGTCTAAAGTAGTTAATTCTGATTTTCAAAGCCTCTAAGTGCAGAGGGGTCTCCACAAATGAAGGTTCTGTCAGTCTCACAAAAATACATTTTTCTTTCCTTTTTTTAAAATTTTTTTTTGCAGTTTTTGGCTGGAGCTGGGTTTGAACCTGCCACCTCCAGCATATGGAGCTGGCGCCCTACTCCTTTGAGCCACAGGTGCCGCCCTCCTTTTTGTTTTATAGAGATAGAGTCTCACTCTTGTCACCAGGCTGGAGTGCAGTGGCATGATCATAGTTCACTGCAGCCTTGAACTCCGGACTCTAAGCGATCCTCCTGCCACAGCCTCCTGAGTAGCGGGGACTACAGGCAGCCCCAAAACACACTTAATTTTTCTGTTTTTTGGTAGAGACAAGGTCTCACTTTTTTTTTTTTTTTTTTTTTTATAGAGACAGAGTCTCACTTTATTGCCCTCGATAGTGTGCCGTGACTTCACACAGCTCACAGCAACCTCCAACTCCTGGGCTTAGGCAGTTCTCCTACCTCAGCCTCCCCAGTAGCTGGGACCACAGGTGCCTGCCACAACGCCTTGCTATTTTTTTTTTTTTTTTTTGAGACAGAGCCTCAAGCTATCACCCTGAATAGAGTGCTGTGGCATCACAGCTCACAGCAACCTCTAATTCCTGGGCTCAAGCGAGTCTCCTGCCTCTGCCTCTCAAGTAGCTGGGACTACAGGCGCCCGCCACAACGCCCGGCCATTTTTTGGTTGCAGCCTTCATTGTTGTTTGGCAGGCCCGGGCTGGATTCGAACCCACCAGCTTAGGTGTATGTGGCTGGCGCCTTAGCCCGTTGAGCCGCAGGCGCCGAGCCAGCCGGGCTATTTTTTGTTGCAGTTTGGCCGGGGCCGGGTTTGAACCCACCACCCTCTGGATGGGACTGGTACTCTACCCACTGAGCCACAGGCACTGCCTTCTTTTCTGTTTTTTTATAGAGAAAGCGTCTCACTCTCAGTCAGGCTGACCTTGTACTCCTGGCCACAAGCTGTCCTCCTGTGTCAGCCTCCCAAAGTACTAGAATTATAGGAGTTAGCCACATGCCCAGCCTCAAAAATACATTTTTTGACATTGTTCTTTATACATGTTTGGCAGAATAACCTTAGTAAACTTCAGTTAAGGATTTAGAGTCATAGAGGGGAAAACAGATAATGAGGATAATTGTCTCTAATTTGAAGGTGTTGCACATTGCAGGCTTTGTAAGTTAGAGCGTTCCTTATTTCGCTCAAGAAAAGAGATGACACTTAGGAAATTGGCGGGGACGGGGTCACAGGGCGTGGTACCTCACACCTGTAATCCCAACAGTCAGCACTCAGGGAGGCTGAGGCAGGTGGATCACCTGAGTTTAGGAGTTCGAGACCAGTCTGAGCAAGAACGAGACTCCATCTCTAAAAATAGCTGGGTATTGTGATGGGTGCCTATAGTACCAGCTACTTGGGAGGCTGAGGCAAGAGAGTCGTTTGAGCTCAAGGGTTTGAGGTTGCTGTGAGTTAAGACATCACGGTACTCTACTGAGGGTGACCAAGTGAGATTCTGAGGAAGGAAGGAGAGAAAGAAAAGAAGGAAGAACGGAAGAAAGAAAGAAATGAAATGAAAGTGATGGGGTCAAAGACTGGCCTTTCTGGCTCGGCGCCTATGGCTTAACGGGCTAAGGTGCCAGCCACGTACACCTGAGTTGGCGGGTTTGAATTCAGCCCGGGCCCGCCAAACAACAATGACGGCTGCAACCAAAAAATGTCCGGGCGTTGTGGCAGGCGCCTGTAGTCCCAGCTACTTGGGAGGCGGAGGCAGGAGACTCCCAGGAATTGTAGGTTGCTGTGAGCTGTGATGCCACAGCACTCTATCCAGAGTGACAGCTTGAGGCTCTGTCTCAAAAAAAAAAAAAAAAAACTGGCCTTTCTGTCCCAAGTAGCTTTTGCTCCATAGCTATGAATTTCAACTGATGTGCCGTGGGAGGATCTTAGGTGTGCTGGGAAAATTTTTAAAGATCATTAATTAAATTATTTTCAAAAGAAGTTCAAAGCACAATAAGTATATATTTTTGTTTTGCTCTTTTTTTTTCAGCAACATAATTTTAAGTGTCCCGTGGGAGTTTAACTGTAGGTTCAAGTGTGCTGTGAAAAACACTACTCTAGAGTCCGTATTGCTCAATGCCCTCAGCAGCTATTGCCAATACAGTTTGAGGCCCTAATCCTGTGCTTACATAAAGCCTTTCACATGCTCATACTTTTTCCCTCTACTTAGAGTGACAAAGTGAGACTCTTTCTCAAAAAAATAAATAAATAAATAAATTGCAATGTAGACGGGGTACACTCACTCACACCTGTAATCCCAGCACTTTGGGGAGCTGAGGCAGGAGGTTTGCTTGAGGCCAGGCGTGATGGTATGCCTATATATCCCAGACACTTGGGAGGCTAAGGCAGGAAGATCTCCTGAGCCCAAGAGTTCAAGGTTCAGTGAACTATTATGATCTTGCCACTGCATTCTAGCCTGGGTAGCAAAGTGAGATCTTGTCTCTAAAAAAAATTAAAATAAATTGCAGTGTGGGCTCTTTGACCAGATCTTCAAATAGAAAAAACACATTAACATAAAAACTGGTGAAATGTGAAGTCCAGGGTTTGGTCAATAGTGGTGTGCCAATGTCAATTTTTTTTTTCTTTTTATTCCTTTTTTTTTTTTTTCCTTTGGCTGCGATCGGGTTTGAACCCGCCACCCCCAGTATATGGGGGCGGCACGCTACTCCTTGAGCCACAGGCGCCTCCCTTTTAGATACATTCTCACTCTGTTGCCCAGGCTACGGTGCCCTGGTGTCAGCCTAGCTCATTGCAACCTCAAATTCCTGAGCTCAAGGGATCCTCCTGCCTCATCTTCCCAGAGTGCTAGGATTACAGACATCGTGAGCCACTGCGACTGCCATCAGTTTACTTTTACAAATGTACCCTGATTATATGAAATGTTATCTTTAGGGAAAACTGAGCAAGGAAATCTCTGTATGTACTATCTTTGCAGTTTCTCTGCAAATCTTAAAATTAATCCAAAAGAAGGTTTTTTGTTTGTTTGTTTGTTTTTTTAGACAGTCTCACTATGTTGCTCTCAGTAGAGTGCCGTGGCATCACAGCTCATAGCAACCTCAAACTCTTGGGGTTAAGCGATTCTCTTGCCTCAGCCTCCCAAGTAGTTGGGACTAAGGTACCTGTCACAATGCCCAGCTGTTTTTTTTAATTGTTGTTGTAGCTGTCATTGTTGTTTAACAGGCCCTGGGCATGGTTGAAACCCACCAGCCCTGGTGTATGTGGCTGGCACCCTAAGCATTGAGCTACAGGCGCCCAAAATAAGTTTTTAAAAAAGACATTAACCCTCTGCTTTCATTTTAGTCGCAGTGTCATAGTTGGTGCAGGTTATATTGCTGTGGAGATAGCCGGGATCCTTTCAGCCCTGGGTTCTAAGACATCACTAATGATACGGCACGATAAGGTAAATTCTACCTTTTCCCTTTCCTTTCCTTGATGTTAATTTAATTTAATTTAATTTTAAAATTAAAATTTTAAAAATTTCTCTTCCTTTTTCTCTTCTTTCCTTATTCCTCCCTCCCCCAACTTGAATTAAATTGAGTTTTTCTCTTGTGTGGGTGTGTATTAGTTGTCTATTGAATACATTGGCCTTGATGTTAATTAAAAAAATAGATTAGAGGGAGAATTTTTTCTTACCTTGTCATTATATGCTAGAGTGGGAAGCAGGCGGAGGTCAGTAGGCAGAGTTCAGTTGGTCTGTTCACAGGCAGCTGCATCCGAGTTACTTGGCTCTGGCCTATATCCCTCCCTGCTGTAGTTGAGGATGATGATTTAGAGTTGGTCAAACTGGTAGACAGTCGCCAGATGTTCTGAGAGGGAGGAGGTAGGCTAAGTATTAGTCCTGTTAAACACACTGCCAGATTAATTTCTTAGTTCTCGAAAGCCATTTCATATGGTCAGGTAGTGTTGGCTTCTTGCCACTCAGGACATTCACTAAATTCTTTGCAATCAAGGGAAACTTGTAGATCACCCACTTGAACTTCATTTTATAGACAAGAAACCAAGGCCAAGAGAGGTTCTGTGGCTGCTAATTAGTATCAAAACTGGGCATCAGCGAAGGTTTCCGAAAGCCCAAACCCATCCTCTCTGCACTGAGATGCAGCCTCTGTATCCATCAGTGTTCGATGAAGTGTTACTTAGTGTGGCTGATTAACCCTTCCTGAGCCCTGCTGCTGTTGTGACACCATATTGGAGCTTCCAGAGAAACAGTGTGTGGTAGCAGCAAGTGTTGGCCTAAGAATCTGGTCCCACTGCTGGCTGTCCCTCATAGACATGTGACTTGGGCAGGCCATTTTATTTTATTTATTTATTTTTTTGAGACTGAATCTCACTATGTTGCCCTCGATAGAGTGCCATGGAGTCATAGCTCACAGCAACCTCTAACTCCTGGGCCTAAGCGATTCTCTTGCCTCAGCCTCTCAGGTAGCTGGGACTACAGGCACCCCCCACATCGCCCGGCTATTTTTTTTTTTTTTTTGAGACAGATCCTCAAGCTGTCACCCTGGATAGAGTGCCATGGCATCACAGCTCATAGCAACCTCCAATTCCTGGGCTCAAGCGAGTTTCTTGCCTCCGCCTCCCAAGTAACTGGGACTACAGGTGCCCGCCACAATGCCCGGCCATTTTTTGGTTGCAGCCGTTGTTGTTTGGCAGGCCTGGGCTGGATTCGAACCCACCAGCACAGGTATACGTGGCTGGCGCCTTAGCCCGTTGAGCCACAGGCGCCAAGCCCACCCGGCTATTTTTTTTGTTCTTGTAATTGTCATTGTTGTTTGGCAGGCCCAGGCTATGTTCGAACCCACCAGCCCCAGTGTATGTGGCTAGTGCCCTAGCCGCTGAGCTATAAGCGCCAAGCCTGGGCAAGCCATTTTAGTATCATTGGAGCCTAGTTCTGCAGCAACAGGATTTATCAGACCTCTGACTGCGCAAATGCTATAGTTTTGATTCTCACATGAGCAAATGAAGGGCGACAAGGGATGCTAATAATCATAGGCAATGTGGACTCCAAGGAACTTTCTCTTTTTAGCTTTGAGATTTGCCCTGTAATTAAACCCAGGTGATTTACATCCTGAATACTGTTTTTTGTAGATAGACAGTACTTTGCGTCCTTGGAATATATCCAGCAAGCTGGAAGAAAGAGAAAAGGCAGAGAAATAGGGAACCTAAATTTTTGTATAAATAAACCACAGTTGGCTATCAGTAGAGTGCAGCTGGAAAATTGGCTCCTCTGTAGCCACATCCTGCATGGGCTTCCTGCTGCTCCATTCCTAATGCCTCAGGCTCCTTCTCTTGTCTGTATCCCATGTAAGTCCCTTCTAGAACTTCTCTGTGAATAACTCATGTCCTCCACCTGAGCCCTGTGTGTAGGTTATCCAAGGCTAAGCTGTTGAGATTTCTGTCTAGACAAGGACATTTTGCTAGAGAATCTTCCCTTCATGGGTATCACAAGGAAATCAGGCTCTGGGATACTAAAAGGGGAGAGATAGTTTTTGTTGCCTGAACTTAAGGAAAAAAGAACCAAGCTTAGGAGGAGAGGACCATGAAGATAGGAGAGGCCTGAAGCTTGTTTATCTATTTAATTACAAGATGGGAGTTAAGGAGATTAGATGTAACATGGACATCCTTGGCTATGTGGGAAAGTAGAGAATTGATTCAAATTCTCCCAATTTGGCCACTAATGAAGATTAGAATAAGGATAATACTGAAATTTTCTTTCCCACCATCCATCCCTATGGTCTATACACAGGTACTTAGAAACTTTGATTCCATGATCAGCACCAACTGTACGGAAGAGCTGGAGAATGGCGGCGTAGAAGTGCTCAAGTTCTCCCAGGTACGTGGGCCGAGCCCACCTTCCAGCAGCCCCTGGCCAGCTGTCTGTCTTTCTGCCTTCAATCACACTTTTTCCTTTTGGCTCACAAAATTAGTTTTATAATCACAAACTCTCTGTCTACTCCGGTCAGTTTATTTCACTTCTCAAGTACAACTGTTTGTTTTCTTTCTCCTGAGCAGGAGTATTTCACAGTACAGTATTTTTTTTTTTTTTTTGAGACAGAGCCTCAAGCTGTCACCCTGGATAGAGTGCCGTGTAATCACAGCTCACAGCAACCTCCAACTCCTGGGCTCAAGCAAGTCTCTTGCCTCCGCCTCCCAAGTAGTTGGGGCTACAGGTGCCCGCCACAACGCCCGGCCATTTTTTGGTTGTAGCCGTCATTTTTGTTTGGCGGCCCTGGGCTGGATTCGAACCTGCCAGCTTAGGTGTACGCGGCTGGCGCCTTAGCCCATTGAGCCACAGGCACTGAGCCTTTTTTTTTTTTTTTTTTTTTTTTTTTTTTTTGACAGAGCCTCAAGCTATCACCTGGTAGAGTGCTGTGGTGTCACAGCTCACAGCAACCTCCAACTCTTGGGCTCAAATGATTTTCTTACCTCAGCCTCCTGGGATCACAGGCACCCACCACAATGCCCGGCCATCTTTTGTTGCAATTGTCATTGTTGTTCAGCTAGCCCAGGATGGGCTTGAACCGGCCACCCTCAGTGTATGTGGCTGGCGCTGTAACCACTGTGCTACAGGTGCTGAGCCCCAAGCGATTCTCTTGTTTTAGCCTTCCAAGTAGCTGAGACTACAGGCACCTGCCACAACGCATGGCTATTTTTAGAGATAGGGTCTCACTCTTGCTCAGGCTGGTTTCAAAACTATGAGCTCAAGCAATTCACCGGCCTCGGCCTCCCAGAGTGCTGGGATTATAGACGTAAGCCACCATGCCTGGCCTAACCATGTAACTTTAAATAACAAATGCAAAGATGCTAGGCTGTGCCAGGCGTGGTGGCTTGTACCTATAATCCCAGCACTTTTGGAGGCTGAGGTGGACAAATGCTGGAAGCCAGAAGTTTGAGGCCAGCCTGGACAACACAGCAGGACCTCATCTCTAGAACAAAACAATTAAATACAGCCAGTCGTGGTGGTATATGCCTATAGTCCTAGCTACTGGGGAGGTCAACAGGGAGGATGGCTTGAGCCAGGAGTTGGAAACTGCAGTGAGCTATGATTGTGTTGAATTCCAGCCTGGGCCACAGAGCAAGACCCTTCTCAAAGGGAAAAAGTCCAGGGAGAGGCACTGATTGCACAGTTTGGAAAGGTGTCTAATGATGCTGCCATATCTCACTTCTAACCACTGTGCTTTAGATTTATGACTTAAAATTTTATCTTAAGACTTATGCTTTAAGATAGTGGCTTCGTACCCAAAAGCACAGTAGTTATGGCACCAGCCACATAACACTGAGGCCGGTGGGTTCGAATCTGGTCTAGGCCAGGTAAACAACAATGACAACTACAACAAAAAAGACGCCGGGCATTGTGGCAGGCACCTGTAGTCCCAGCTACTTGGGAAGCTGAGGCACAACAATCGCTTGGGCCCAAGAGTTTCAGGTTGCTGTTAGCTGTGACACGACGGCACTCTACTGAGGGAAACAAAGGGAGACTCTGTCTCAAAAACAAACAAAAAAGATACTCAGTTTTTAAGGTGAAGTGTTTCTATGGTAACATGAACTGACGTTCCTGGCCATTGCCTGAAAGATTTGAGGCCACCCAGTGAACAGGATTGCCTGCAGTATTGGTAGGCTTTGGGTAACAGTAAGTATATATGAAAATATGTATAATTCAGTGGTGATTTATTTATTTATTTTTTAATTTTTTTTGCAGTTTTGGCCAGAGCCGGGCTTGAACCCACCACCCCTGGTATATGGGGCCGGCACCCTACTCCTTGAGCCACAGGCACTGCTCCATCAGTGGAGATTTTTTAAAAATGTTAAAAATTCTAGTTTGGGCTTGGCGCCTGTGGCTCAACGGGCTAAGGTGCCAGCCACGTACACCTGAGCTGGTGGTTCGAATCCAACCCGGACCCGCCAAACAACAATAACGGCTGCAACCAAAAAATGGCCAGGTGTTGTGGCGGGCGCTTATAGTCCCAGCTACTTTGAGGTAAGAAAATCATTTGAGCCCAAGAGTTGGAGGTTGCTGTGAGCTGTGACACCACAGCACTCTACCAGGTGATAGCTTGAGGCTCTGTCTCAAAAAAAAAAAGGCAGAGGCGGGAGAGTTGCTTGAGCCCAGGAATTGGAGGTTGCTGTGAGCTGTGATGCCACAGCACTCTATCCAGGGTGACAGCTTGAGGCTCTGTTTCAAAAAAATAAAAAAAAAATCCTTTTAAGAGATAACATCAAAAGCACAAACAACAACAACAACAAAAAATTCAAGTTTGTTCTGCCCCACTACCCCATTGAACACATTTTTTTGCCAATAGGTCAAGGAGGTTAAAAAGACTTCATCAGGCTTGGAACTCATCATGGTTACCTCAGTTCCTGGTCGAAAACCCACCGTGACCACGATTCCAGATGTCGACTGCTTGCTCTGGGCCATCGGGAGGGACCCAAATTCCGGGCGTTTGAACTTAAACAAACTGGTAAGCTGACAGTGTGCCTGGAACGCTCTCAATCTGTTAGTGGCCCTATGAGTTGAGTTCTACCCCTTTTTTCTAGACAGCCAGAGCTCGATTGGTTGATATTGGATTCTTTTCTCCTTATTTTCTGTATCCACTTTGTCATCAAATCAATTGTTTCTTCCTTTGAAATTAAGAAATTATTTTCTCGGGCAGCACCTGTGCCTCAGTGAGTAGGGCGCCGGCCCTATATACCGAGGGTGGCGGGTTTGAACCTGTCTCTGGCCAAACTGCAATTAAAAAAAAAAAAAGAGAGAGAGAGCTGGGCATTGTGGTGGGCCCCTGTAGTCCCACCTTCTCTGGAGGCAAGAGAATTGCCTAAGCCCAAGAGCTCGAGGTTGCTATGACCTGTGACGCCACAGCACTCCTACCGAGGGCGACAAAGTGAGACTATCTCACAAAAAAAAAAAAAAAAAGAAAAGAAAAAGAAAGAAATTATTTTCTCTTTCTCAAGTTATTACCCTGGATCAAGCCCCTGCCACCTCTGATCTAGATTGCCTAGCGGTTTCCTGACTGACCTTCTTACAGACTTCCTTTTTGCTATGTGAATGTCTTTTCAAAGTCCTATACTGATCCCTTATCGTCTGGAGTATCTGATCCAGATCACTGGGTGTGTAACTGTCCTGGACATTGTGTACTTGGAGATGGAAACACATGCAAAGCTGTCTCTCTCTTGGCTGGACCAATGCTATATATGCAGACAGTTGACATTCTTATTTGTTTGTTTTTTATAATTTTGAAGTAGAATCTGGAATAGTAGTAGCTTGCAGGATGGTTGCCAGAGTTTGACCTGTATTTGAACATGAGTTCTACTACTTAACAGTTTCATAGCCTTGAGCAAGCAGCTTAATTTCTCCAAATTCCAATTGCTTCATGTTTAAGGTCAGGCACAGTTCATGTCTATAATTCTAGCACTCTAGGCCGAGGTGGGAGGATCCTTTGAGGTCAGGAGTTTGAGACTAGCCTGACCAAAGTGGGACTCCATCTCTACCAAAAATAGAAAAATTAGATGGATGTTCCAATTTAGGTCTGTACTTGGGAGGCTGAGGCAGAAGAATTGCTTGAGCCCAGGAGTTTGAGGTTGCTGTGAGCTAGGCTGACACCATGGCAGTCTAGCCTGGGCTACAGAGTGAGACTCTGTCTCAAAAAATAAAAAAGAGGGTGGTGCCTATGGCTCAGTGAGTAAAGTGCTGGCCCCATATACCGAAGGTGGCAAGTTCAAATCCAGCCCCAGCCAAACTGCAACAATAAAAAAATAAATAAATAAATAAAAATAAAAAAGAGATGGGTATAGCCTTGGCACCTGTAGCACAGTTGTTATGGTGTCAGCCATGTACACCAAGGCTGGGGTGTTTGAACCCAGCCTGTACCAGCTAAACAACACATACATGTATATATAGCCAGGGGTTGTGGTGGGCACCTGTAGTCCCAGCTACTTGGGAGGCTGAGGCAAGAGAATCACTTAAGCCCAAGAGTTTGGGCTCAAGGTTACTGTGAGCTGTGACACCACGGCTCTCTACTGAGGGTGACATAATGAGACTCTCTCAAGGGGAAAAAAAAAAAAAAGAAAGACAGGTATAAAAATAGCACTTTCAGGGCGGCGCCTGTGGCTCATCAAGTAGGGTGCTTGGCCCCATATACCAAAGGTGGTGGGTTCAAACCCAGCCTCGGCCAAACTGCAAAACAGAAAAATAGCTGGGTGTTGTGGTGGGTGCCTGTAGTCCCAGCTACTCGGGAGGCTGAGGCAGAATCGCCTAAGCCCAGGAGTTGCAGGTTGCTGTGAGCTGTGACACCACGGCACTCTACCAAGGGTGATAAAGTGAGAATCTGTCTCTACAAAAAAAAAAAAAAAAAGAAAAAATAGCACTTTCCTCATTGGGTTCTAGAGAAGAGTAAAGGAGGAAGCATGTACAAGCTACCAGCTAGATAGGGCTATAGTGTGAACACAAAAGTGTAACCTGCTGTGTTGATGATGACGTTTTTTCTGATGTGCTGTGTGCTGTACAACTCTGTTACTAATAATAGAGTATTTTGTGT
Organism: Perodicticus potto; assembly: GCA_963574655.1. Taxonomy (NCBI): domain Eukaryota; kingdom Metazoa; phylum Chordata; class Mammalia; order Primates; family Lorisidae; genus Perodicticus; species Perodicticus potto. The sequence continues at coordinate 24,064 of CAUYRH010045866.1, forward strand.
TTCAGGTATATATGTTTAATAGAGCCTCCTGAGTAGTATGAAACATTCTGATTTGTATTTAATATTAATTTCTGATATACTTTTTTTTTTTTTTTTTGAGACAGATCCTCAAGCTGTCACCCTGGATAGAGTGCCGTAGCATCACAGCTCACAGCAACCTCCAATTCCTGGGCTCAAGCGAGTCTCCTGCTTCCGCCTCCCAAGTAGCTGGGACTACAGGCGCCCGCCACAACGCCCAGCCATTTTTCGGTTGCAGCCATCATTGTTGTTTGGCAGGCCCGGGCTGGATTCGAACTCGCCAGCTCAGGTGTACGTGGCTGGCGCCTTAGACTGTTGAGCCACAGGCGCCGAGCCAGAACACATTTTATTTAATATTTCTGAGTTTGTTACATATAAACTCACATATTCTTTTTTTTTTTTTTTATTGTTGGGCATTTACTGAGGGCACAAAGAACCAGGGTACAATGATTGCATTTATTAGGTAAAGTCCCTCTTATAATTGTGTCCCACCTCCAAAAGGTGTGTCACACACCATGACCTCCTACTTTGCTTCCCCCTTCCCTCTCTCAGCTCTCCCCTTTCCCCACCTCCCTCCCTCATTCCTTCTCTTTGCTCTCCCCTTCCCCCACCCCCAACTGTGTACTAGGTCATCAACTGTCCTCATATAGGAATTTAGTACATAAGATTGAACACATTTTCTTTTGAGACAGAATCTTGCTCTGTCACCCTGGGTTGGAGTGCAGTGATGTCATCAGAGCTCACTGCAACCTCCAGTTTCTGAGCTCAAGTAATTCTCTTACCTGAGCCTCCTGAGTAGCTGGGACTATAGGTGCTCACCACAATGGCTGGCTAGTTTTTTTATTTTTAGTAGAGACAGAGTCTTGCTCTTGCTTAGGCTGGGGTCAAATACCTGAGCTCAAACAATCCTCCAACTTTGGCATTTCAGAGTGCTAGGATTATAGGCCTGAGACATTGCACCTGGCCACAGAACACATTTTTATTGAGCACCTATTATGTACACCCTCAGACACTGTTCCAGGCATTGATGATAGAACAGAAGAACAACAGACAAAAATCCCTGCCCTTTGAGCTCCTAGAGATCACTGTCTCTCTACATCTTTAGGAGGACCATTTTTCAGTGTTGGTGGTCCATGCCAGGGTGCCACATGCCAAGGCACCTGGGTGAAGAGCAACTTTAGTGATTTCTATTTTAAATGCCCTGCCCCATAACTGCAGCTTTATTGGATTCAGTAAACCAACGGTCTCTGGAAGCCAGAATTTTATGAGATTTCATTGGTTTCAGGACCTTGTCCCTTGTTCCTAGTCCCTGGGAGTCAGAGGAAAAACAAAAGAAACAAAACCCCAAGGGAGTCTGAGGCTCATTTTCTCCCAACTCTCTCTAAACCAAATTTTTCTGGTTCCTTCACACCAGTTCCGTTCTCTGGCCCCTTATAGCACACTAATGGCTTGTGTGATGAGAGCAGGGGTGTATACAAAAAAGAATCACAAGGAGAAAGAATAAAATTAGCTTGTAATCTCTTCTTTTTGTCTCAAAGGCTTTCAGAGCATGACTTCATGGGGCCAAGGAGACAGGGTGGATGCCCTATTGTTTGTGGGCTTCATTGCCTTTGATAAGCCACTGGCCATCTCCCGATTTCTTGCCCTGTTCCTCACTCTCCCCAGTACATCAAAAGTCCACACCTACATTTTTATGCATGAAATAGAGAAAACCTACATTTCCCCATTTTCTCCCCTTTAACTCTTATTTTCTTAACAGAAGAGAAAGGAAGGAGAGCAGAGAAATTCTGTTATATTTTTCTCTGGGTATTGAACTTTTTTTTTTTTTGAGACTTCTTTCTTTTAAGAGTTTGGATGGAAAATGGGAAAAGTCAGTAGATTAAATGAAAGTTTTTTGGGGAGCAGGGCACGGTGTCTCTTGCCCGTAATCCTAGCACTCTGGGAGGCCGAGGCAGGTGGATTGCTTGTGGTCAGGAGTTCAATACCAGCCTGAGCAAGAGTGAGACCCCCTACCTCTACTAAAAATAGAAAAAATTAGCCAGGCATAGTGGCAGGTGCCTGTAGTCTTGGCTACTTGGGAGACTGAGGCAAGAGAATTGCTTGAACCCAGGATTAGGAGGTTGCTGTGAGCTAGGACTCCACAGCACTCTACTTAATCTCCCCCCAAAAGAAAAAAACTCCAAAACCCAGTTTTAAAAATTGAGTTATATAGTCCTACTAATGAATATTAGGTTTCTGAGTAAAAATAAATATTATGTCTCAGCTTAAGTTTTGCAAATATAAGAAGTACCTGCAACTGAAATAATTTCAGGTACCATTGCCCAAGAAAAATATGTGAGGCATCTATGTAATTTAACATTTTCTGTTAGTTACATTAAAAAAGGCAAAGAAACAGCTCAAATAGCTTTAATAATAAGTTTTATTTAACCCAGTATATTCAAAATTGTACCCTAGGTTGAGGTGGGAGAATGTCTTGAGCTCAGGAATTTGCGGCCAGCCTGGGCAATATGGCAAGACCCCATATCAAAAAAATAGTATCTTTTAAATTTGCCAATACATGTATAAGTTGATCAATGTAATCAATATCAAAATTATTGATGAGATACTTTACATTCCTTTTTTCTTTTGTTTTTGGTTTTGATTTACTTCTTTTTTGAAATTTAATTTTAATTATATTTTGGAGACAAGGTCTCATTCTGTTACCCAGAGTGGAAGATTGTGACATGATCATAGCTCATTGTAGCCTTGAACTTCTGGGCTCAAGTGATTCTTCTGCCTCTGCCTTCCAAGTGGCTGGGATTACAGGTATGTACTACCATGACTTGCTAATTAAAAAAAATTTTTTTTGTATAGATGGGGTCTTGCTATGTTGACCAGGCTGGTTTTGAACTCCTGGCCTCAAGTGATGCTCTCACTTTGACTTCCCAAAGTACTGGGATTACAGGTGTGAGCCACTGTTGCTGGTCAAATTCTACTTTTGTTTCTTTGAGACAGAGTCTTATTGTCACTTGGGCTAGAGTGTAGTAGTGTCATCATAGCTCATTGCAATCTCTAACTTCTGGGCTCATAATCCTCCTGCCTTCAGCCTGCTGAGTAGCTGGGACTACAGGCATGTACCACAATGCCTGGCTAGTTTTTCTATTTTTAAGTTGAGATTGGGTCTCTTGTTCAGGCTAGTCTCGAACTCCTGACCTCAAACAGTCCTCTTGCTATGGCCTCCCATGGTGTGAGCCACTGTACCTGGCTTTAAATTTTAATTTTTAATTGACAAATTATAATTATACATATTTATAGGGTACAATTTGGAATGATTAAGTCTTTCCTTCTAACTAAGCCATCAAAATCTGAGAATTCTAGATGTTAATCTGTAAAAGCTGTCTTCAAAACTTTGATTCAAAACCAGGCACATTTCAAATGCCCAGTAGTTACAGGTGCTCTTAGCTACCACATAGAGCAGTGCAGGTCTAGAACCTCTTATTGAAACTGTGTACACGAGACCTGACAAGCGCAAAGTACAGTTTTGACCCACCTTCACATGCTGGAAACTCAGAGTCACAAAGTTGGAGAGCGACACATTTCTCTTGGGTCCAACAGCAGCACTCACCACCTGGGAGTTCAGGTAAACTTGATCTTTCTCATCCATCTCTTCAAAAAATGATGCGTTTATGATATTTCCAAGAGAAGAATAAGAAACAAAGGCAACCGCACTGGGCCCTGAGGAAATGGAAAAATGGAATCTTTAAAAGCGTTATCATAGCTGAGCCAAGTCAGTGCACACCTGTGGTCCCAGCAACTGAGGCAGGAGAGCTGTGTGAGGCCAGGAGTTGGGGGTTGCAGTGGGCCACTACACTCTGACCTGGATGACAGAGGGAGACCCTGTTTCTTTTTTTAATTATTTTTTATTAAATTGTAACTTTGTATATTGATCCATTTATGGGGTTCAGTGTACTGCTTTGATATACAATATGAAATGCTTACATTGAGCTAAGTAACACATTCATCACAATTATACTCATTTCTTAACAGTTTTGAAATGTACCACTGCATCATGCAGGGAGACCCTGTTTCTAAAACAAAAAATAAAATGAGGTAAAAATAAAAGTGAATTGTACTTAGTGGCATTGAGTCTATTCACAGGATCGCCATCACTTTTCTATCTAGTACCGAAACAATTTCATCACCTCCAAAAGAAATCTCACACCCATTAAGCAACCATGACCTTGCCCCCACATCCCTGGAAATCATTAATCTACTTTCTGCATCTACTGGGGACAACTCAGATAAATGTAATCATATAAAATATGGCCTTTTGTGTCTGGTTTCCTTCCTTTAGCATCATGTTTTTCAGGTTCATCCCTGCTGTGGTGGGTATCAGTGCTTCATTCCTTTTTTGTGGTCAAATAATATTCCATTATATGGATGGATCACCTTCAGTTTACCCATTTGTCCATTGACAGACATGTGGGTTGTTTCTACCTTTTGGCTATTTTTTTTTTTATTGAATCATAGCTGTGTACAATAATTCAATCATGGGGTACAGTGTGCGGGCTTCAGATACAATCGGAGATATTTTCATCAACCTGATTGCGATAACATTCAAGAGACTTTCTCATTACTATGTGAGAACTCTAATACAAAGAAATGGAAAGAAGATTTGTAGCAAAATTACTATTGATATGGTCCTATCATAGTTGTGTTGATTATTAGATGAATGGAATGGGAAGGATTCAAGTTGTTTCATTATTCACTTAGTACCCTATTAGACTTTGGCTGATATTTGCTTAGCTCACCTCAAATGAGCAACTGGGGCACGTCTGTTCAGCTTTTCCTCAAGTACCTGAGCTACTCTTGGTCATTTTGAAGTTGAAAGAGATATGAAAAGTTGCAAGGGAAACTTTCTGACTGTGAGTGATGCTTTTAACCTTTGGGGGATTGAGAAAAGGAAGGACAAGGTATAACTTCAAGTTAAAGTGTCTGTTGAACCATAGATGATTTATGATTTCAAGGGGAAAGGTGTCAAAAACTGCTTTTCCCCCCAGTCTATCTTGGGATCTTCATGTTTAAATTAAACACACACAACATGAGAGAAGGAATATTGTGTCAGCCAAAATTACAGGATGGTTTCTGTGATACCAGAAGAGCTCAGTTCTACATTCAGCTATCTTTCTAGGCCACTAATAAAGCATTTTGATTAGGCTTTCTATAAATGACCAGCAATCATCAAGGCCAAAATAATCCACATCTTACTGACATCTACACTGAGTAGTTTCTTTCTAGATTTTTCTTGGTGTAAAAGTCTAGACGAGTCCGCTGAAGCAGAACTTTTCTTACATTTTTTAATGGCCCTACTTGCTTATTTCTTGTACTGTGTTTAACCTGCTTTCTTTTAACCTATTGGTCAGTTTCTTCCTTCATCCATGTGTTATTTTTCATATTTTTTGGAACTTGCATTGGTACTATATACTAGGAGCTATGAAAATTTTGGGAATACAGCAATGATTTTATTCCTTCATTCAAAAAACTGACAGTCTGTTGTCAATGACACACAGTTAAACCAGCAATTATAGCTAGTATTGTGTAAGCTATGGTGAGCAGAGTGTTGGGAAATGTGGGAATACAAAAGGGAAAAACTAATTCAACCTCAGCTTGGGAGGTGCTACATAAACCAACTGAAAACTGGGTAGGTATCCTGAAAAAGAATTGACGCCAGAGCACAGCTGTGTCTACAAAATTTGTAAGGTTGTATTTCACATTCATTTTTCTTTCCCACCCCTGTTTATTGGTTAAATTCATTTACCATATTCATTGAGTTATACTAGGAGAATGGGTAAGCAGAGCAGCTATTCTCAACATTTCCTAAAAGATTCCTCAAAATGAAATATAGACAAGAAGAAAAATGGGTATCAGTTTAGAAACTGAGAGCCTTGCTCTTAGGCCATTAGCTTTAGGTCTTTTGATGTTTAGATTCCATTTCTCTGAGCAATCATGGTTCAAGCCCCGCTTGATATGAATAAACTGACTTGAGTGGGGGGATCAGCAGCATGAAACATCAGATCATTCTGTCCCTCCCATTCTGTTCCACATTGAGAGGGTAGAGAGAGACCTGATTCCTTCTACTAGAAGAGCAACTTAAGACAACCTCAGGCAAAGGATTTAAATTCCTCCATTCATAATACACAAAAATACAACCTATTTATTAAAATGTTGTAAGGAATTATGTTCTATTAATTCTCAAAGAAAGAGTACTACACACAGTGCTCATTAAATTGTAATTATTATCATTATATAGTAGTACATAGCAACCTCAATCATTCTTCAGAACTTTATAAGCAAGTTCTCCCCAAACATTTTTTATCATTCACCCCAGAAGCTGTAAAAAAGGAAGTAAAATTTAGCATATATATTAAACTTACATACAAATGACATGCATTTTATGCTAATATATTTCTTATATTTAAAAATATACGCTAAAATTATACTGAAATATATTTAATTAAAACCCAGAAATAAAAATTCTTGTTTAGTTCTATAAACTTTCTTTCTTGAAATTTCAGCCACTGGACAGGGCTGAATTTATTTTATAGTCCCATGTTTCAGAGCATCACTCATACTGCTGGATAAATAGTTCCTAGTTGTCTAAAATTACTTCATATTGAATAGCTAATAATTAATAAATATCTGTGGAATAAATGAAAGATAGAATTAATAACATCTTTCAGAGAGCTGATGGTTCCTAGATCATCCCTTTTACTTACATATATAAATTTTCAGGTAATATTTGGCTTCTGCAATTGCAAGAGATACAAGGTACAGTAAGCAAGATAACAAATGTTATTGGAAAATATTGGGTATTACAATTTTAATATAATTTTTTCCTTTCTTAAAATGTGTATACTTTTTGCATTCTCTGTATATTTTAAGTCTGATTCATAATAGACTGCAATGGTATGGTAGGATATGTCCAGTTATAGCTCTTCCTTGGTCTAGACTGTATTTTGATCCTTTTAATCAAATGAGTAGAAATTTTATGGCACTAAAAGGTGGAAAATGCCAGAGATTGGACACGAGAGGTTCATAAGCTCTTTCTTCACTATATGAAATGTCCAGATAATATTCGGATGTTGCCAACACTGCTGTCACTCACTGACATCTGGTGACATCAATCCTTCTGAAGGATTCTGGGCTCTGGAACTGGCAGGATCCTTTGGTATTTGGGCACAGATAATGACACAGTCATCTTTCCTCTTACAGCTAAAAGTTCCTAAGTTTATCTGGGCTGCCTTTCCCACAAGGAGAAAGGATGTTGTGAAATTTTTATTCCCTCCATTGGGCAAGATGGTAAACCCAAATGGAGTTGGTAGTAAAAATTTAGTCAAGTGTTGTCCATGTGAAAAAAGAATGCTCTTTCTTTTACATTATCTAGAAACAAAGGACACACACAGAAGATGTGCGTGTGGGGTGTGTGTGTGTGTGTGTGTCATTCATTCTTAGAGCAATTTTGAACACATCTTATAGGAAAAAGAACAGTGACCTTGATATTTTTAATACATAGTTCAGTAAGAGACGAGATTTTTCTGCCTTCTACAGTGACTTGTATGCACACCTCTCCATTAGGACAATAAATGGCTTCTCATGGTTTTAGTGACTTTTGAATTAAAAAAAAAAAGTTATCTGTCCACACAACACCCTATATACAATGAAGGACAATGAACATCAGCCTCATTGTGCTTGTTCCCTTGTTTGTCTGTCACACAAACAAGGGGACAAGCACAATGCACTATGACAAACACTACAACTTTGCCATAGTGCATTGTAATTGCTTAACTTGGGGAAATAAAAATAACTGTTTTCCCCAATCCTACAAAGGGCCAAATTATGGGACTTGTAGTTAACTAATTAATAGATTGTAGGTAATATGTTAGAAACATATTGATTTAGAAACTTCCCACACTTTGTTTTCCTCAAGAAAATTTTCCTCAAGAAAAATGGGCATACTTTTTACTTGGATCAAAAATTTGGATACTAACATTTCTGAAAAATAGAAAATATACAAATATTTAAGTAAAGGAGATCTGAGAAAGCCATAAATGAAGTGGAACTATGTCATAAAAGCCCTGGAGGGGTCCTAAACCCAAGTGTAGTTAAAATAGTATTTGGAAGCACACAGATACACATTTGTCTTATGAAGATCTGTGCCAGGTATTCTGATCTATGCCCATGTATACAGATCAATGTCAGTCTTGAATTCTGTTCCAGGGTGGGGATGAAGGGAGACTCTTCTTCAAAGAAATTGAAAAAATATGCTTAAGAATAATTAGGGCTTCTAATGGAAATATTGCTACTGCTACCCCTGAACAAGGTCAACGTATTCTAGTTTCTTCTAGAAGCCCTAAGCAGAATTCCAAGTTTGCCCGATGACTTCTGACTCCCACTACTGTGCCATGATTAGGCTAAAAGAGAGTTTACAGATGTAATTAAGATCACTAATCAATTGCTTATAAGTTAATTAAAAAGGATATTATTTAGATAGCCTAGAGTTAATCACTTGAGCCATTGAAATCTGGGTCTAAATGTCAGATCCAAAAGAAGTCAGAAAAATATGGAGTATGAAAGACATTTGACATAAGGAAGACTGTCCATTACTGGGCTTCCAGAGCGGGGCTGAGCCTAAGAAACACCTGACCCTCAGGGGATCATAGCTGAGACAAAGACAGGCAGGCCTAGGCTGGAACTCCGAGCTGAGTGTGAGCTCTAACTGCACCTGCCCAAACACAGACTGCAGGGGAAACAGAAAACACCAGCTCTGGGCATCAGCACAGACCGGGGCTGAGTCACAGTTTCTATGAAATCAAACAGTATCTGGTCCACAGGGAAACATAGCAAGGACAGAATCACAAATTCTGCACAAATATAAGTGTCAGCAACATCAATTGAGGGCAGGGCTGGAACTGAGTGAACAGCCCCAGCTTCCATTAACCACCCAAGGTTGTTAGGCCTCAGCTTCCCCTGCCAGATGGTGGCAGAGTGCCTGGACAAGGAGACATAAGATCTCTCTGTGACTCAGGCAGGCTCAAACCCCTGGAACATCTGCTCATTAGGGACCTGGGTCATAGCCCTGTGGGTTACCAGTGACTGGGTGTGACAGAGGTGCAAGATGGAAAAGGAGGTATCAACCTTCCCAGATGAATTCATTTGCTGGGGGGGGAGTTCTTCTGACTCCACGGAGCACCAGAGCGAGTCATACTCGAGTTGCCAGCAGAACCCTTCTATCTATTTGCCAGAGACCTTTTGAATTCCCTCACTTGAGACCAGGTGTTGTCTGGGACAATTGATTTGGATCTCTTGGACTGGACCAATCACCCAAGGACTATCCAAAGTGGTACCCTGGGTGTGTGGTTGTGGGAAGGTTTGATTTTCCTTTTCTAGTTGTTGCCCACAGGGGATGGGGTGACTTAATTGCCAGTATTTCTCCACAGCTGAGTCTTCAATCCAGTATAACTAATTCACTAGGGTAGGAGAGAGACCAGCTGAAAACAAGACAGAGCCAATTAGCCCCACCACACCAAGTAAGTCCCCAGTGTCTCAGGCCGTAGCACTGTATGGGTCCTTGGCAAAGTTCTAGGGGAAAAGGCACCAGTCACAGCTCTTGGGTAAAGGGATGGTTAATCACTACTCCAGGAGCCCCCCAAACCAATTTCACCTAATCTGCTCTTCTAGCCAATTGGTATAAACTAATCATGGGGCGGAAACAGTGGAAAAACTCTGGTAAAATGAATAACCAGAGTAGATCAACTCCCCCAAGGTAAGATACAGCAGACACAACTGAAGATCCCATTCATAGACAAATGGCTCACATGTCAGAAGTCAAATCCAGAATTTGGATTGCAAATAAGATTAATAGAATGGAGGTAAAGTTGGAATTAGAAATTCAAGGAGCAATTCAAAAGTAGTCTCAAGAATTCAATGAATTCAAAGACAAAATCACTAAAGATTTTGACACACTAAGATAAGAATTTTCAGCCCTCAAAGATCTGAGAAATATAGCAGAATCCCTCAGCAACAGAATGGAGCAAGCAGAAGAAAGGATTTCTGATATTGAAGACAAAGATTTTTAAGGCTCCCAAGTGCTCAAAGAGGAAGAAAAACAGAGAGCAAAAATGGATCATTCTCTCAGAGAACTTTGGGATAATTTGAAGAAAATTTATATTGTCCTTGCTTCACAAAGCACAGAGGCCCTTTTACATGAGATTATGAAGGAGAACTTCCTAGACATTCCAAGAGATTCTGAAATTTAGATAGCAGACAGTTTCAGAACCCTAGCACAACTCAACCCAAATAAGACAACCCCCAGACAAATCATAATTAACTTCACTAAAGTTAATATGAAGGAGAAAATTCTGAAAGCAGCCAGACATAAGAAAACCTTAACCTACAAGGGGAATAATATTAGAATGACTGCAGATCTCTCTGCTGAAAACTTTCAAGCTAGAAGAGGGTGGTCATCGACTTTTAATCTCCTAAAACAAAATAACTTTCAACCCATGATCCTTTATCCAGCTAAAATGAGTTTCACTTATGATGGAGACATTAAATACTTTAATTACATTCACATGTTGAAGAAATTTTCTGTAACTAAACAAGCTCTCCAGGATATTCTCAGACCTATCCTCCATAATGTCCAGCACAATCCTCCACTACAAAAGTAAACTACTCAAAAAATTTTGATCAAATTCCAACTTCCACAGTGGTGAAAAGATTAAAAATGTCCTTTCTCTAAAGATGACAGACAAATGGTCAGTAAACACTTGAAAAAATGCTCATCATCCTTAATTATTAGAGAAATGCAAATTAAAACCACCCTGAAATACCATCTAACTCCAGTGAGAATGGCCTATATCACAAAATTTCAAGATTGCAGATGCTGGCGCGGATGTGGGGAGAAAGGAACTCTTTTACACTGCTGGTGGGACTGCAAACTAATAAAACCTTTTTGGAAGGAAGTATGGAGAAAGCTCAAAGAACTCAACCTAGACCTCCCATTTGATCCTG
>CAUYRH010045868.1:0-17514 GCA_963574655.1 Perodicticus potto
AAAAAGAATCTCAACTCTTTATCAAGAAAACAACACAATTGAAAAATGGCAAAGTCCATGGAACATCCTCCAAAAGAGATCACATCTCAGGTCACAAATCTAACCTCAGCAAATTTAAAAGAATAGAAATTATTCCTTGCATCATCTTGGACCATCATGGAATAAAAGTTGAACTCAGTAACAACAGGAATCTGCATACTCATACATACAAAAACATAGAAACTAAAGAACCTTTAGTGAATGATAGCTGGGTCATAAACGAGACTAAAGGAAATTACCAAATGTGGGGAGAAAAATGATAATGAAGACATGAATTACCAGAACATCTGGGATACTGCAAAGACAGTCCTAAGAGGAAATTTACAGCACTGCAAGCCTTACTCAAGAGAATAGAAAGAGAAGAAGTTAACAACTTCATGGGATATCTCAAGCAACTGGACAAGGAAGAACATTCCTATCCCAAACCCAACAGAAGAAAAGAAATAAACAAAATTAGAGCAGAATTAAATGAAATTGAAAACAAAAGAGTTATACAACAGATCAATAAATCAAAACGTTCGTTTTTTTGAAAAGGTCGATAAAATAGACCAGGAAAAAAAGAGTCAAATCTCTAATTTCATCAATCAGAAATAGTAAGGACAAAATAACAACAGACTTCTCAGAAATTCAAAAAATCTTTAATGAATATTATAAGAAACTCTATTCTCAGAAATACAGAAATCCGAAGGAAATCGACCAATACTTGGAAGCAGGCCACCTTCCAAGACTTAGCCAGAATCAAGTGGAAATATTAAACAGGCCTATATCAAGTTCTGAAATAGCATCAACTATACAAAATCTCCCTAAACAGAAAAGCCCAGGACCAGATGGCTTCACATCAGAATTCTATCAGACCTTTAAAGAGGAACTAGTACCTACATCTTCAACCTTTTCCAAAATATAGAAAAAGAAGGAATACTACCCAACACATTCTATGAAACAAACATCACCTTTGATCCCCAAACCAGGAAAAGACCCAACAAGAAAAGAAAATTATAGACCAATCTCCCTAATGAATATTGATGCAAAAATATTCAGTAAGATCCTAGTAAACAAAATCCAGCAACACATCAAACAAATTATACACCATGACCAAGGGGGTTTTATCCAAGGGTCTCAAGACTAGTGCAATATACATAAATCTATAAATACAATCCATCACATAAAATAAAAACAAAAGACCATATGATTCAATTGATGCAGGAAAAAGCTTTTGATAATATTAAACATCTTTTCAAAATCAGAACACTTAAGAAAATTGGTATAGAAGGGACATTTCTTAAACTGATAGAGGTCTTCTACAGCATACCCACAGCCATTATCATATTGAATGGAGTTAAATTGAAATCCTTTCCACTCAGATCTAGAACCAGGCAAGGTTGCCCATTGTCCCCACTGCTTTTTTAACATTGTAATGGAAATCTTAGCCATCGCAATTAGGCAAGAAAAGGAGATCAAGGGTATCCATTTAGGGTCAGAGGAGTTCAAACTTTCACTCTTCACAGACTATATTATTGTATGTCTGGAAAACCTGAGGGATTCTACTATAAAACTCTTAGAAGTGATCAAGGAATACAGCAGTGTCTCAGGTTACAAAATCAACACTCATAAATGTGTAGCCTTTATATATACCAACAATAGTCAAGCTGAAAAAACACTCAAGGACTCTATTCCATTCACAGTAGTGCCAAAGAAGATGAAATATTTGGGGGTTTATCTAACAAAGGAAGTGAAAGATCTCCATAAAGAGAACTGTGAAGCTCTTAAGAAAATAAATAGCTGAAGATGTTAATAAATGGAAAAACATACCATGATAATGGCTGGGAAGAATCAACATTGTTAAAATGTCCATACTACCCAAAGCAATATAGAATTTTAACGCAATCCCGATTAAAGCTCCATTGTCATACTTTAAAGATCTCGAAAAGATAATACTCCGTTTTATATGGAATCAGAGAAAATCTGAAATAGCCAAAACATTACTCAGAAATAAAAACAAAGCAGGAGGAATCACGCTACCAGACCTCAGACTATACCATGAATCGATAGTGATCAAAACGGCATGGTACAGCAACAAAAACAGAGAGGTAGATATATGGAACAGAATAGAGAACCAAGAGATGAACCCACCTACTTACCATTATTTCATCTTCAATAATCCAATTAAAAACATTCAGTAGGGAAAAGACTCCCTATTTAATAAATGGTGCTGGATGAACTGGCTGGCAACCTGTAGAAGACAGAAACTGGACTCACACCTTTCATCATTAACTAAGATAGACTCTCACTGGCTAAAAAATTTAAACTTAAGACTGGAAAGTATAAAAATACTGGAAGAAAGTGCAGGGAAAACACTTGAAGAAATCAGTCTGGGCAAATATTTTATGAGAAGGACCCCCAGGCTATTGAAGCAGCATTGAAAATACACTACTGGGACCTGATCAAACTAAAAAGCTTCTGCACAGCTAAGAACACACTAAGTAAAGCAAGTAGACAGCCCTCAGAATGGGAGAAAATATTTGCAGGTTATGCCTCCAACAAAGGTTTAATAACCAGAATCCACAGAGAACTCAAACGTATTAGCAAGAAAAGAACAAGTGAACCCATCTCAGTGTGTGCAAGGGACTTAAAGAGAAACTTCTCCGGAGAAGACAGGTGGAAGGCCTACAGACACATGAAAAAATGCTAATCATCCTTAATCATCAGAGAAATACAGATCAAAACCACTTTGAGATATCATCTAACTCCAGTCAGATTAGCCCACATCACAAAAGTCCAAACTACAGCTGTGGGCATGGGTGTGGAGAAAATGGAACACTTCTGCACTGCTGGTGGGAATGCAAACTAATACGTTCCTTTTGGAAAGATGTTTGGAGATCACTTGGGGATCTAAAAATTGACCTGCCATTCGATCCTTCAATTCCTCTGCTAGGTGTGTATCCAGGAGACAAAAAATCAGTTTATAACAGAGATATTTGTACCAGAATGTTTATTGCATCCCAATTCATAATTGCTAAGTCATGGAAGAAGTGCAAGTGCCCATCAACCCATAAATGGATTAATAAATTGTGGTATATATACGCTGTGGAATATTATGCAGCCTTAAAAAAGATGAAAACTTTACCTCTTTCATGTTTACATGGATGGAGCTGGAACATATTCTTCTTAGCAGAGTATCTCAAGAATGGAAGGAAAAGTATCCAATGTACTCAGCCCTACTATAAACCAATTTTTAAACAACCACACTTTCATATGAAAGCTATAACCCAATTATAGCCCAAGAAGAAGGAGAAAAGAGGAAAGGGAGGGAAGGAGAGGGGGGAGGATGGTTTGAGGGAGGGTAATTGGTGGAACCACACCTATGGTGCATTTTGCAAGGATACAAGTTAAATCTAACACAATAATTAAGAAAATGCAGTGAAGGCTATGTTAACCAGTTTGATGAAAGTATTTCAAATTGTATATAATACCAGCACATTGTATCCCATAATTGCATTAATGTACATAGCTACGATTTAATAAAAAAAAAATGGCATAATGTTTGCTTGGCTGTAAAAGATTTGATTTCTCCATCAAATATGAAACTTTGTTTAGCAAGATAAAGAATACTCTTGAGCTGAAAGTTGCCTTGTTTAAACAGAGTAAAGATGGGCAATCACATTCTTCTGGCTTGTAAAGTTTCTGCTGGAAAGTTGACTGTCACTCTAAGGTTTTTCCCATTGAAGGTAATATGCTGAAGGGCTCAACTGCAATTTGGACCCTACCTTACAAGTAACCTAACCATATGTGCCCTTATATTAAACTGATTTTTTTTAAATGGGTAGAAGGCACAAATAGAAAATTTTCAAAAGAAGACATACAAATAGCTAACAGATGTGTTTAAAAATGCTGTATATAACTAGTCATCAGTAAAATGCAAATCAAAACGACAATGAGATATCACCTCATATGCATTAGAAAAGAAAAACAATAAATAGAATATGGAGAAAAAACAACTACTTTCACACACTGTTGGAGGAATGTAAATTACTAGAGCCATTTATGAAAAACAACATGGAGGGCAGACGCAAGATGGCCGACTGGAGCCAGCTTACCACAGAGGCTCCCATCCAGAAGGAGAGTTAAAAGACAGAAGTTTAGCAAGTAAGCTGATGGTTTGGAGCTGAGCCAAGGGAGAAGGTTGAATAATGCACATCAACCCTACTGAGGCAAGCTGCAGCCCCCAAGGAAACAAACAATAGGTACCAAATCCACTGTCAAATGGATGGGAGCCCCCTCCCCCATGAGAATGGCTCACAGTAAACTCTATATATAAACAAGTGAGCAAAGTTCAGATCCCCTCCTATTTTATCCCATGGGCGAGACCCTTGAAAAACCAGAACTCCTTCCCTAGAGAGGACTCAGGAATGTGCCATGGCACTCTTCTCCCAGGCATCAAAGTGTATAAAACTGTATATTTTCTCCTGCAATTCTTAACTCCCAGGACCCCCCTCCACTCACCCCAAGTTCTGGAGGCCTGTACCCAATGGAGTCCATATTGGGCATTTTCTCAAGAGGTTTATACAGGGTGTGGACTGTTGCTGGTCTGTGCTGATTCTGCATCACAGGATTAAGAAGATGGTGAACTAAAGGAACTCTACAGAAGAGGGAGAGGCGATGCCCTGTAGCACAGAGCAGCAGTGGCAGTGGAAGAAACAATAGGGCTCAGGCCCCTGGGGATATTTTAAAGAGACACTCCCTGCCTCTCTGGGCAACCAGAGGAAGCTGGGCATCTTCTCCAGTGGCAGCTGGCAGTGGAACAGATCTGGGATGAAAATGCAGGCCCCATGAGTAAAGAATATGCCTGAGGCAGTACCTGCCTGGGCAGGACGAGGCAGGGACACACACAGAGACTGCAAACTCCCAAGGCAGGGCTGAGCCAGAACGACTGCTTTAGTGAGCCTAAGAAGCACCCAGACTTCAGGGAATCATAGCTGAGACAAAGGCAGGCAGGCAGGCAGAGGCTAGAACTGACAGCTGAGTGTGAGCTCTAACTGCACCTGCCCCAACACAAACTTCAGCCAAGATAGACATGCTCGCTCCAGGCAGCAGCACAGACCAGGGCTGAGTCGCAATTTCTGTGAACTCAAACAGTGCCTGGCCCGCAGGGGAATTTAACCAGGACAAAAGCAAATTCTGCAAAATTGTTCTGTTCTGCCAGCAACATGAATCAGGGGCAGGGCTGGAACAGAGTGAACTGCCCCAGCCTGCATTAAGCACCCAAGGTTATCAGGCCTCACCTCCCCCTGCCAGATACTGGCAGAGAGTTGGGGGTGGATCTCCTGTGACTCAGGCAGGCTCACACCCTTGGAGGATCTGCTTATTAGAGGGGTCTGGGTCACAGCCCTGTGGGGTTACCAGGGACTGGGTGTGTCAGAGGTGCAAGTTGGAGAAGGAGGCATCAACCTTTCAAGACTAATTTATTTGCTGTGGGGTTCTTCTGACCTCACAGAGCACTGGAGTGAGTCATACTTGAGCCACCAGCACACCTTTGCTATCTAGCTGGAGCCTTTTTCAACTCTCCCACCTGAGACTAGTGCTGACTGGAACAATTGATTTGGACATGATGAACTGGCCCAATCACCTGAGGACTATCCAAAATGGTACTCTGGGTGTGTGGTTTGATTTTGCTTTTCCAGTTGTTGCCCATGGCGAGCAGGGTGGCTTAATTGCTCGTATTTCTCCACAACTGAGACTTCAACCCAGAGTAACTGATTCACTAGGGTAGCACAGAGACCAGCTGAAAACAAGACAGAGCCACTTAGCCCCACCACACCAAGAAGGTCACCATTGTCTCAGGCTGTGGCACTGTACAGGTCCTTTGCAAAGCTCAAGGAGAAAAGGCACAGACACCAGTCCCAGCTTTTGGGCAAAGGGCTGATTAATCACTTCTCCAGGAGCCCCCAACCCAACTTCATCTTATCCGCTCAGCGAGCTAAATGGTGTAAAATAATCGTGGGGTGGAATCAGCAGAAAAACTCCAGTAACATAAATAACCAGAGTGATCAACTACCCCAAGGAACGACATAGTGGACACAACTAAAGATCCCATTCATAAACAGATGACTGAGATGTCACAAATTGATTTCAGAATTTGGATTGCAATAAGATTAATAGAATGAAGGTAAAAGTGGAATTATAAATTCAAGGAGCATTTCAAAAGTTGTCTCAAGAATTCAAGGAATTCAAAGACAAAATCATCAAAGACTTTGACATATTAAGACAAGAATTTGCAGCCCTCAAACATCTGAGAAATATAGTAGAATCCATCAGTAACAGAATGGAGCAGGCAGAAGAAAAGATTACTGACATTGAAGATAAAGCTTTTGAATGCTCCCAAATGCTCACAGAGGAATAGAAGTGGACAGCAAAAATGAACCATTCTCTCAGTGAGCTCTGGGATAATTCAAAGAAAACTAATATTCACATTATAGAAATTCCTGAAGGCAACAAGGTAGCTTTGAAAGGGACAGAGGCTCTTCTTCATGAGATAATGAAGGAGAACTTTCCAGACATGCCAAGAAATTCTGAAATTCAGATAGCAGACAGTTTCAGAACCCCAGCAGAACTCAACCTGAATAAGACATCTCCTAGGCACATTATAATTAACTTCACCAATGTTAAAATGAAGGAGAAGGGTGGCTGTGGCTCAAAGGGGTAGGGCACCAGCCCCATATACCAGAAGTGGCAGGTTCAAACCCAGCCCTGGCCAAAAAAAAAAAAAAATATGAAGGAGAAAATTCTGCAAGCAGCCATAAGTGAGAAAACCATAACATACTAGGGGAAGAATATTAGAATGACTGCAGATCCCTCTGCTGAAACCTTTCAAGCTAGAAGAGGGTGGTCATCGACTTTCAATCTCGTAAAACAAAATAACTTTCAACCCAGGATCCTGTATCCAATGAAACTGGGTTTCATTTATTATGGAGAAATTAAATATTTTAATGACATTCACATGTTGAAGAAATTTGGCGTAACTAAACCAGCTCTCCAGGATATTCTTAGACCTATCCTCCATAATGACTAGTGCAATCCTCCACCACAAAAGTAAACTCACTCAGAGACTCTTGATCAAATTCCAAATTCCACAGTG
Source organism: Perodicticus potto (assembly GCA_963574655.1). Taxonomy (NCBI): domain Eukaryota; kingdom Metazoa; phylum Chordata; class Mammalia; order Primates; family Lorisidae; genus Perodicticus; species Perodicticus potto. The sequence goes on from CAUYRH010045868.1 coordinate 7,172, forward strand.
GCAAAAGGATCAAAAATGTCCACTTGACCTTTGAAAAACTCGATGCCCAAAATTCTACCAGGCTTATCAATGTTTACAATGAATGTGAATGGCTTAAATTGCCCTCTAAAGAGGCACAGGTTGGGTGACTGGATACAAAAATTCAGGCCAGATATCTGTTGCATACAAGAATCTCATCTTACCTTAAAAGATTAAATAGAAACTCAAGGTGAAGCGATGGTCATCTATATTTCAGGCAAATGGAAATCAGAAAAAAAGCAGATGTTGCAATTTTATTCACATATACAATAGGCTTTAAACCAACAAAAGTAAGGAAAGATAAGGATGATCACTTCACATATGTTAAGGGTAACAATCAACATAATAAGATTTCAATTATTAACATTTATACACCCAACGAGAATTCACCTCAATTTGTAAAACAAAACTCTACCAGATATGAGCAACTTGATTTCCTCCACCTCCATAAAAGTCGGAGATTTTAATACTCCTTTAGCAGTGATGGATACATCCTCCAAAAATAAATTCAGCAAAGAAATTTTAGATTTAACCATTCAACATGTGGATTTAACAGACCTTTACAGAACATTTCCTCCTAACAAAACTGAATACACATTCTTCTCATCAGCCCATGGAACATACTCCAGAATTGATCACATCTTAGGTCACAAGTCTAACCTCAGCAAATTTTCAAAGAATAGAAATTATTCATTGCTTCTTCTCAGACCATCATGGAATAAAAGTTGAAGTCAATAACAACAGGACTCTGCATACTCACACAAAAACATGGAAACTAAATAAATTTTATGGTGAATCATAGCTGGATCATAGATGAGATTAGAAGGAAATTGCCAAATTTTTAGAACAAAACGATAATTAAGACATGAATTACAGAACCTCTGGGATACCGCAAAGGCAGTCATAAGAGGGAAATATACAGCAATGTAACCCTTACTCAAGAGAAAACAGAAAGAGAGGAAGTTAACAACTTAATGGGACATCTCAAGCAATTGGAAAAGGTAGAACATTCCGATCCCAAACCCAGCAGAAGAAAAGAACCAAAATTAGAGCAGAATTAAATGAAATTGAAAACAAAAGAATTATAGAACAGATCAATAAATCAAAAAGTTAGGTTTTTGAAAAGGTCAATAAAATAGATAACCTTTGACTAACCAGGAAAAAAAAGAGTAAAATCTCTAATTTCATCAATCAGAAATGGTAAGAACGAAATAACAACAGACTCCTCAGAAATTCAAAAAATCCTTTATTCTCAGAAATAGGAAAATCTGAAGGAAATTGACCAATACTTGGAAACACACCACCTTCCAAGAGTTAGCCAGAATCAAGTGGAAAGGTTGAACAGGCCTATATCAAGTTCTGAAATAGCATCAACTATACAAAATCTGATAGAGGCCATCTACGGCAAACCCACAGCCAATATCATATTGAATGGAGTTAAATTTAAATCATCTCCACTCAGATCAGGAACCAGACATGGTTGCCCATTGTCTCCACTGCTTTTTAACATTGTAATGGAAGTCTTAGACATTGCATTTAGGGAAGAAAAGACGATCAAGGGCATCCATATAGGGTCAGAAGAGATCAAACTTTCACTCTTCGCAGATAATATGATTGTATATCTGGAAAACACCAGGGATTCTACTACAAAACTCTTAGAAGTGATTAAGGAATACAGCAGCATGTCAGGTTACAAAATCAACACTCATATATCTGTAGCCTTTATCTATACCAACAATAGTCAAGCTGAAAAAACAGTCAATGACTCTATTCCATTCACAGTAATACCAAAGAAGATAAAATATTTGGGAGTTTACCTAACAAAACGTGAAAGACCTCTATAAATAGAACTATGAAACTCTAAGAAAAGAAATAGCTGAAGATGTTAACAAATGGAAAAACATACCATGCTCATGGCTGGCAGGATTTAACATTGTTAAAATGTCCATACTACCCAAAGCAATATACAATTTTAATGCTTTTGTGATTAAAGCTCTACTGTCATACTTTAAAGATCTCGAAAAAATAATACTTCATTTTATATGGAGTCAAAAAAAACCTAGAATCTCCAAGACATTACTCAGAAATAAAAGCAAAGCAGGAGGAATCATGCTACCAGACCTCAGACTATACTATAAATCGACCAAAACAGCATGGTACTGACACAAAAACAGAGGGGAACATGTATGGAAAAGAATAGAGAACCAAGAGATGAACCCAGCCACCTACTATTATTTGATCTTTACAAGCCAATTAAAAACATTCAATAGGGAGGAGGTTCCCTATTTAACAAATGGTGCTGTGTGAACTGGCTGGCAACCTGTAGAAGACTGAAACTGGACCCACACCTTTCACCATTAACTAAGATAGACTCTCACTGAATTAAAGATTTAAGCTTAAGATAGGAAACTATAAAAATATTAGAAGAAAATGCAGGGAAAACACTTGAAGAAATAGGCCTGGGCGAATATTTTATGAGGAAGACCCTTCCCCCCCAGCAATTGAAGCAACACCAAAAATACATTACTGGGACCGGACCAAACTAAAAAGCTTCTGCACAGCCAAGAACACAGTAAGTAAAGGAGACAGCCCTCAGAACGGGAGAAGATATTTGCAGGTTATATCTCTGACAAAGGTTTAATAACCAGAATCCACAGGGAAATCAAACGTATTACAAGAAAAGAACAAGAGATCCAATCTCTTGTGTGGGCAAGGGACTTGAAGAGAAACTTCTCTGAAGAAGATAGGCACATGGCCTGCAGACATATGAAAAACTGCTCATCATCCTTAACCATCAGAGAAATGCAAATCAAAACCATTTTGAGATATCATCTAACTCCAGTAAGATTAGCCCACATCACAAGACCCCAAAACCCAAGATGTTGGTGTGGATGTGGAGAAAAGGGTACACTTCTACATTGCTGGTGGGAATGCAAACTAATATGTTCCTTTTGGAAAGATGTTTAAGAATACTTAGAGATCTAAAAATAGAACTGCCATTCGATCCTACAATTCCTCCACTAGGTATATATCCAGAAGACCAAAAACCACATTATAACAAAGATATTTGTACCAGAATGTTTATTGCAGCCCAATTCATAATTACTAAGTCATAGATGAAGCCCAAGTGCCCATCGACCTATAAATGGATTAATAAATTGTGCTATAGAATATTGTAAAAGTACGAGGCACAAAAAGAATAGAGGGGACATTGCTATACTTTTAGTTTTTAAATAGACTCCATATATATATGGTCAATCATTCACATGCCCACTGTCCCTGCTCTCTCAGGCTGTATTTTGCTCTCTAAAAAGTCTGTATGTACAGAACCCCTTTTTGTCTTCAATGGGACGTCTCTCTAACATGAGATCAACCCAGCTCTGAGGACTCAGCACCACTGCTTAAAATCACTGCAGCACAATTGTGTAAATGCACAGCTCACTTTCCATTGTTTCTTTTTTGACTCCTTTTTAATATGATGGTTTGCTCATAATCATTATGACACTGATTATAGAAACTAGTCCTTTAGTTTTTGTCCACCCTGTAGAAAGGCATATATTAATTAATTTCGTTAATTTTACAAGTCTTATTGTCATGTACAGAGATATTCACTGGCAATATTACTCGTTATTTGAAAAATTCTTAGATTCATGAAAAATATCTACATTAGTAGAAGGCTGAATAATAGTTAATGGAAGGTATAATATACTGACATATCATTATGTAAAAATAAGCTTACTTTGAAGCTGTATCATAATATTATTGTGCCATTTCAATGTTTTATAGGGGTAAATACACCTGATAAAGTTTCAATATTATGACTCTTCCTGGATAATACAAATTATTTTGTAGTATTTTATTACATCATCATTTGTATAATTGAGTTAACATTTGAATTGCTAAAATTTGAAGCTTACATCTTACTGATAACAGTCAGAATAAAGTCAGGAAAAATGTTAAGTACCATCAACATCTTGGCAGTCATTCTGTAATTTTGACTGTTTTTTCCTTCTGGAAATGCTATCTCTTTTGGCATTTAAGACAACACCTTCTTTCAGTTCTCTTCCAATTTCTGCCTGCTTTCAGTCTCTTATGTAGGTTTATTCTCTTCCACTGGCTTAATAAATGTTTTTCAAAGCCTGAAAGACTAGTTTACCGACCAAGCCATTTGTGCCATCTTCTTGTGGGCTTCCATATTTGTGATCCACTGCAACATAAATTTCATAGTTAAAATCCAGTTAGTTTGATAAGGCATCCAAAACATCAGTGGAGAAGCCCTGGTATTTCTTCGGCTTACCCAAGACATTTTCAGAGACTATTATGAAAGGTTCTTCCAGAACAGTCACCACACGTAGAACCCTGCATGTTATTCTCCAGTGTCTTCTGTGTCAGTGACGCATTCAGACACGAGACGGGATTCCAGCACCCAAGTTTGTGAACGCTTCTGCCAAGCTCTTCTCTATAGTTGGTTCCAAGAATTTTGAAGTGGACATTGGGATTGCCTCCATTTTCTCCAAATTCTAGCTCTCCCACTAACTCTACCCTTCTTGATGGTCTCCGACATGGAACACCCTCCCTACCAGGGCTTCGAGTTCTTCCTTCTACACAACAGACTTGCCATGCCGTGCCACTTTTCGTCCTCTAGGTTCTTTTGAAAAGCATTAGCAAGCAGGAACATTGTGTCATATATGTAAAGGTTTGAAATCTCCATATTCTGAGCAAATGGATCCTTTGGATCGCACAGTATTGAAGATATTCAGTGGTTGCCATGGAAACATCACTGACTTACATTCTGGGGGACTGGATATGTCTGCAGAATAATTGTTAACCTTCCAATTGACCTTCTTACAAGTTCCTGTACATCCACATCACTTATTTCCTCATTTATAATGATCCAGTGACAGTCAAAAGCAACCAAATTAGTCTCCACAACCTTACGTGGGGCCTTCTTTCCTGATGACCAACAGATCCAGGGTTATATTTACCAAAGTTAGGTCTGCTTAGCTGGGACATCCTGCTCACAGCAATGCAGAGATAAAGTCTTCTTTTAGTTTATTTAAAAACTAAAAGTATAGCCAGGTCTCCTCTGTTCCTTTTGTGCCTCGTACTTTTACAATATTCTTGAATTAATATGCTCTTAAAATTTGTGAAAATACAAATTTGACCAAAAGATACTTCAATGTGAAACAGGTAAATGAGAACTATGTTCTGCTCAGTACGGGAAATATTGTTAAAGGTAATTTAATATAACCGATAAATTATTGTCCCTGGTTTAACAAAGAAGAGCAATAGTGCTAAAATCACACAGAAATTTATATAAGAAATATAACGCATGGCAAGTTTAGGATAGAAGTATCAAAAAATTAAGAAAACAGACTATGAGTTATACAGTTCAAAATTTTATTATTTAGTTTCCTCCTTGGGTAGCATTCTTTAAAAGTCAGCAGTTTTCTAAATGGACTATTCTACCCTAGGGATACTGGAAGACTTTTTAATTGAGTAGACTAGACACGCAGCTTGATAAATTTTTCAATTCTCTTATAGGAATTTTTCAGTTCCTATAAGTAGTCTTTCTTAAAAATGATCTGCCTTGATCCTTTTTGCCTTCATCCTTTATCTCTCATCCCTTATTCAATCTTCTGGCCTAGTTTATAAAATAACATAACATTTTTCATGCGTACAAAATCCTTTCATGACATATGGCTCTGAGTGTTAATAATCTCTGAAACAACCAAAGTAAGGGACGATAAAAACACAGGTGTCAATTCTTTTGTACGTCAGTCATTTCATCTTTTTGTTAAATGCAAAAATGTGGGGGAAGCTAAAGAAACTACTTAAATTTTCAAACACTAGACCATTAAAAATTTTTTTGATAATAGATTACTGAGTAGATTTTCCACATGTAGCATAGAAAGAGTTCAAGGAGTTGAGAGATAAATTTTAAAAATAAACAAAAGTCTTTCATTTTTCATCTATTCATCAGTATAAGGTGTCTACAAAATGAAAAAATACAGAAATCAAGTCTTCATCCTAAATGCTACTTCATTTAAACCATAATCAATATTGACCCATGAATACACAAATTAAAAATAACAACTTTATACATATCATTGCATGTGTAATAAAATTTCACTTTTATGATTACAAAATCAATAGATTATATACTAATATAATGATGACTCAATTCAGAATAAATGTTTATACCTAAAACTTTATAGTCACAGGTTATACAATAAAGATTTCAATTTTTATTGAAATGCATATTTTTGATGCAGAAACAGTTTGATGATCAAGAGAAGGTTTTCAAACACACATTTCTATGGTATTTGGATATAATTTTTGTGGGGGTGGAGAGGAATATAACTATAGTTCAAGGATCAAATGAAATGATATAAATGTTCTGCTTATAAGTGGGGGATCAAATCATTATGATATTTAGATTCTAGTGGATATATTTAAAAAGTATCTTGACAATTTTATTTTAAATTATCAGTGTTTACAATACAACACATATAAGTCAATGTTCATTCACAAAAGTGGAAACCACCCATGGAGTTTCCAAAGGAGGAGAATTTAATGTGGGGGTTGATTACAAAGGACCTGGAAGGAATGAAAGAACAAGAGAGGAACAGAGTGCGACCCTGGAATAGCAAAAAGGGGGAAGGGGTAAAACACAGACATCAGGACCTGCTAACTCCCCAGTTGACTATGTATCTGAAGATGTGCCCCTCAGCCAGGGCTGGAATTGCCAAACTGTGCCTCTGTAGCCATTGAAATAACCATTTCAAGCAAAGACTCTTCTCTTCCTACATCTTTAGTGGTTTCCCTGGTGGAAATTAAGAGGAAGTCAGATCACAAAAGAGCCTGGGAAATGTAGTTTGCATATTCTCCTATAAGATTCCTATAAGATTCATAGTATTTAGCAGAGTAGAAAACTTTTGGTATATTTGGAGACAACAGGTAATGAGCAGTGTTGTTGTCTGGAAATTACACCCTTTTAAATTATCTAAATGAATGCAAATTTATAAATGTGGAGAGGTATGTAGTTTAAAATTTTCATTGAGGCTTATATGAAGAAAATATTTGATGATGATTATTTCTTTTTGCTTTTCAAGTTTTACTTTATTTTGAAGGGGAAAATAATAATTGTATACATCTATAGAGTACAATGTGATGTTTTGATACATGTATACATTGTGGAATGATCAAATAAATCTAATCAACATAAAAAAATATAAATTGTGTTATATATACACCATGGAATATTATGCAGCCTTAAAAAACATGGAGACTTTACCTCTTTCATGTTTACAGGGATGGAGCTGGAACATATTTTTCTTAGCAACATATATCAAGAATGGAAGAAAAATCATCCACTGTACTCACCCCTACTATGAAACCAATTTATAAACAACCACACTTTCATATGAAAGCTATAGCCCAACTACAGCCCAAGAAGAATGAGAAAAGAGGAGAGGGAAGTGAGAGGAGGGGGGAAGATGGGTGGAGGAAGGGTAATTGGTAGCACCACACTGACAGTGCATCTTACAAAGGTACATGTGAAATGTACTAAATGTAGGATATAAATGTCTTAACACAATAACCAAGAAAATGCTGTGAAGGCTATGTTAACCAGTTTGATGAAAATATTTCAAATCATGTATAAAACCAGCACATTGTACCCCATGATTGCATTAATCTGCACAGCTATGATTTAAAAAAAAAAGAAAGAAAGAAAAACAACATGGAGATTCCCCAAAAAGTATACAGACAGAACTGTTTTTGATCAGTGATCTAGCAGTCCCACTATTAGATATATATACAAAATAGAAATCAGTATGTCAAAGAGATATTTACATTCCCATGCTTTTGCTCAGACTGGAAAGGACCACCAGACTTAGAGGGACCTTCACAGCCCATCCCCCAAAGCCCCAGAGGTTGTTACAGCACCCTGAACACAACCATTTCTCCCACCACTCTCTCTCTCACTGTCCTTTTTCTTCCCTTTTTTTAAGTTCTCTCCTTCCATGCCTTTTTCTTTTTTTTCCTCTTTATTTTTTCTCTTCTTTCTCCCTGCTTGTTCTATATCCTTATCTTCCTTTTGGCCTTATACTAAAAGGCCACTTCAAAGCCTAAGCTCTGAGACAAGATAATTTAAACTGAAGGAGGTAGTAAAAAGGAAAAAGTATGGAAAGGAAGTGGATAAGAAGAAAACAGAGATGAGGAGAAACCAACAGAAAAAATTTGGCAACATGTAAAACCAGAATAGAGCAACCCCTCCAAGGGATCATGAGGTAGCTACTGCAGAATATTCTACGTATACAGAATTAATGGACTTAACAGAAAGGGAATTTAGAATATGGATGGCAAAAACTATAAAGGAAATTGACAAGAAAGTAGAAAAACAACCAAAAATGGACCAAAGATATTAAGAATGTAGGAAGAGTATGGTGGAGCTTAAGGACTTAAAGGAGTCATTCAGGGAACTTAAAGATGCACTACAAAGTATCAATGACAGATTAAAGCATGGAGAAGAAAGAATCTCTGAGCTAGAGGATAAAGCTCTTGAGGAAACCCACACAGTTAAAGGAGCAGAAAAGAAGAGAGAGAAAGCAGAATTTCACTCAGAGAATTATGGGACTTCACGAAACATACAAACATATGAATTATAGGAATTCATGAAGTGGAAGAAGAACACCTCAAAGGAATAGAAGAGGCACAGGCTGGCTGATTAGATAAAACAGTACAAACCATCCGTTTGCTACCTGCAGGAAAGACCCCTAGCCTTGAAGGACAATGTAAGATTCAGGGATGGAAAACAATTTTTCAGGCAAATGGAAATCAGAAGAAAGGAGGGATTGCAATCTTATTTTCATATACAAGTGGATTTAAAGCAACTAAAGTCAAAAAAGACAAAGATGGACACTTCATATTGGTCAAAAGAACAATACAACAAGAAGACATTTCAATTCTAAATATTTATGCACTCAAATGCTGTCAGATTTATGAAACAGACCTTAATTGGTCTCAGCAATATAATCACCTATAACACCCTACTAGGAGAATGTAACACCCCTCTGTTTGAACTGGACATGTCATCTAAACAGAAATTAAACAAAGATGCAATGGACGTACATGTGACCCTGGAACCACTATTCTTAATAGAAATCTGCAGAACATACCTTCCCAAACGTAAGGAATATATGTTCTTCTTGTCAGCTCATGGAACATACTCCAAAATAGGTCATATCCTAGGTTGAAAATCAAACCTCAAAAATATCAAAAGAATTGAAATTATACCTTGTATCATCTCAGACCACAAGGCTATAAAGATAGAACTCAACTCCAACAAAATTTTTATCCTCACACAAAGGCATGAAAACTGAACAATCTTATGCTGAATGACAGTTGTGTCAAGAAGAGATTAAAAATGGAAATCATTAACTTCCTTGAGCACAACAACAATGAAGACACAAGCTACCAAACCTGTGAGACACTGCAAAAGCAGTCCTAAGAGGGAAATGTATCACAGTAGATGCCTACATCCAAAAAAAACTGAAAGAGAACACATCAGCAATCTAATGAGTCATCTTAAAGAAATGGAAAAACAAGAGCAATCCAATCCCAAACCCAGCAGAAGAAAAGAAATAACCAAATTAAATCAGAAATTAATGAAATTGAAAACAAAAGAATTGGGGCGGAGCAAGATGGCAGCCGAATAACAGCTTCCTTGCGGCTGGGCATGGTGAGACCGGGGACAGAGGACTTCAGGCATCTCTGGCAGGTGGGATCTACCCAGGAACTTCCCCTTGGGGACACAGGGAGACAGCGTGAGGCTTCTGGACACCCTGAGGAAGGCAAAAGCAGTGGAGACTGGGCAAGTGGTTGCATCTCTTCATTCGGTCTGATCCTGTCGGTGGCTGTGGGTGGGGCATCAGTGGGACTGCAGGATGGAAAGGCCTTGCCTGTGAGCTGTTTGGGTTTCTCTTGGACTTGGCACTTGGTCGAACTGCCTTGGGAGAACTTGGGCAGGAGTGTGTGGGTTTTTGAGTGTTGCCTGGGGCCACAGACTAGGCCACTGAGCCAGGAAGAGCCGCCAGTATTTGGTGGTGGGCTGTGTGGAGCCATTGTGGGAGAACTGCTATGGCAAGCTCCACCCTCAGGGTCGCAGAACAGGCATCGGCGGGAGCCAGTAATCTAGTGACTGAGCAGCTTAAAGGCGGGGACTGAGACACCTCGTAGCCTTAGCCCTCAGGGGCATAGGGCGAGATTGGTTTTGGCACACGGGGTAAGCGGATAGCCACTCAAGGAGTGATCCCAGCCAC
>CAUYRH010045869.1:0-23429 GCA_963574655.1 Perodicticus potto
ATCGCCCGATCCAGCAGGAAGCAGTTAGATCGAGTCTTCGCCCCTTTTCCCTAACAGCAGTTGGGGTTTCTACTCGGAGAGGGAGAATTGATGCAGGACATCTGGCACCCTAGCCAGCTCAGCGGAGCCGGCGGACCTGCCACCTTCTCCTTGGTGGTGTTGGTGCTGCGGCATCCAGCTGAAGAGCCAGCGAGCTGGATGACAGGCAAGAAGGGGGACCTACACCGCCCACCAGAGGCTCCAATAGCCAAAAGGCTGGACAACTGGTGTCTCCTTCACTTTACACTTGGGACTAAATGTGGAACCCCCATTTCCTATGCCTAGGCCAGTTTCTTGTGAATTTCCTAGGCCTGAATTCCATGGATGGGCTGTGTCCATTCATTGATACACTCATTCACCTTGCCCCCGGCGGAAAGGACTGTATTCATTTGTTTCCTGGCCAAGGAACCCTCACACCTATATATACCCTGAGGCTAGAGGCCTAGAGGAGGAGATGGGGAAAGACCAGGAGAGGAACGGAGAGAGCATCTCTCTCCCCATTTGAAATCTCTCCCTTTACCAGGAGCTTTGGTGTTTTCTGTATTCTTTTCTGTAAATCAATTATGTCTTACCACGGAGGGGTGGGGGTGGGGAAATAATGTAATGAAGAATAATAAAATACATATATTTACAAAAAAAAAATACACACGCTGAAGAGATATCCAATAATTATTTGTTGAACTACACAGGGTGGTTGAAAGATTCAAGCTGGTCTATTTGAAATCAAGGCTTTGTCACTTACCGTGTGAAGTCAAGACTGGCACCGTGGCCACGGACAGAAATGAGAATTGTTTATGCCGCATCACTGGAGTGATTTGAGCAAAGCCAGTTCACTGTGCTCTGTACGGCCGTGAACTTAAGATTTTGTTTTACAAGCTGATGATTATATGGGCTGTCAACAGAGCTTAAATCCTGGCACCTCGGACCCCACTTTAATACTTGTTCAAAGAATATCTGGGTCAGAAATACTCCCCCTTTTCCTTCTTGAAATGTTGAAATTCAATAGAAAAGTGACCTATTCAAAGATGAACTCTATTTTGCAAAGATGTTTTCAGTGGGCACTGGGTAAAAAATATTTCATAAACTAGGGGAAGCCACTAAATCAAGGAGTGGAGAAAGAAATAGACTTGTTAGAGAAGTACCATTTTGGTGCAGGAAGGTGATATATTCAAGATTCTTTACTATATTTGGCTGCACTCTGCAGACAGTAGTTGTGTTGATCTATGACTGAGATTCAGTGGTAGGGCACCATTTAAACTAACCCTCCTTGGGGCTTCTTTTTGCCACAAGGCCATGAATGATGATTGGGTGAATATTTTGAAAAGGAGGGAGGGAGACGCTTTAAGTGGCAATGTTCTGGTGCATTCATGGAGCTACTGTTGACTGGGTCACATGGAAATGTGCAGGTGGAATGTGGACTGTCACTAGTAGAGAGACACTTCAGGCTGAGACTGAAGTGGCTTCAGGCAGGGGGTATCTCTGTTGCCAGTTGGGTTCCCTGGGGCACAGAATTTGGAAGAGCTTTTGTAAGCAGGATGTTTTTGAGGAAAGCCCCTGGGCTGTGTAACCTGTGGATGGACACGGAGGGCAGCAGGAGAGGACAGAGAGAAAAGCATAACACAAAAGGCAACTTCAATTGACCCCATGGGGATATCCGAGGCTTCTTCAGAGTTGTTCCAGCTGGGCTGAAGTGACTGGACTTTTAAACTGTGGCATCACTAGGTCATTGGATTCAGGATACCCCATGAAAAGGTGTGGCCTTGGGTGAGATGAGTCAATTGGGCCGCTGAGTCAACTGGTGAAGAGGCTGACAGCCCAAGGGTGTTGGTCAAGGGCCCTTATTGAATCGCTATTTGGATAACACATCGCAGCGTCCTCTGAGGTCTTTCCTGAGGCCTGAGAATGCCACGTCTTCCCATGCTTATTACAGGTTTGCCTCAGGTTCACCTGTTAGGTTTTTCAAAAGAAGGTCCAAATTATTAACTAGTTTGATAAATCCTTACTGTGCCAGAGATTTGGCTGAGAATAAGCACAGTAATTCTGTTCAGTCATCCAGACTGCTATGAAATCTTTTGTCTCCCTGCCATGGCGAGAAGTTTCTATAGAGCAGGATGTCATTGTGGTGGAGTGTTGGCTCCAGAAATGAACTAACTTCCTTTCAAGCCTTGCTAACCCACTTCCCAGCTGCCCAACTTTGGAACAATGACCAGACCTTGCTTAACCTTCATATCCCTGCCTGTAAAATGGGAGTAATAATGATCCTATGTAATTCATATATGTGCTTTCCCAGGGCATGCCTCACACGATTAGCAGGAGTTAAAAGTTAGCAGTGATTGTTATTTGTGTTATTGGCAGCACGTCTGAGAAGGAAGAGGATGTATTCTTTTTCTTTTTCTAATCCTGGTGTTAGCATAATGACAGCAGAAGTCCTAGCTTGGAATTTGTTGGCAGAGGTTCCTATTAGGGTCACGTGTGTACCTTTATAGAGTTTCTGGGGTCAGTTCCTCCTCTCAAAAGCCTGGAGATTACTGAGACCACAAAATTAGCTTCCAGGTTGTCTTAACAATGGGTAATCTTAAGGCTTCCCCTTTAGTGACTAACTGACTAGACCCATTCTTGCCCAAGGGGATCCCTAAAACTGACTTGCTAGCTGTGAGAAATGAAATCAAACATGCCTCCTCATGCCAACCTCCCCTTCTTAGAGATGTCCTTTGTGAGTCATTAACAGGCCTAAGGCTATGCAAGATACACCTGCAGGTCCTTAATATACACATAGACTCCTTGGGTCTGGGCCTGTGTCCTGTAGTTTGTCTCTGATTAACAGACATTTATCTTAACTCACCATTCCTTCTTGGATCCTGCTGGTCTATTAGACAGAGCCCAACTCTTTCAGCCAATTGTCAGCTAAAGACTCTTTAAAGTAGTGTTTTACTTTTGTTTTTTTAATATCATGATACACCGGAACTTACAGTGAAACTTCTGTGGCACACTTAAATTATGTTGATCAAAAAACAGAGTAAAAAAAAGAATATACTAACTGTGCTTTGAACTTCTTTTGAAAATAATTTAGCACTGCTGGTGGGACTGCAAACTAATACAACCTTTTTGGAAGGACATATGGAGAACCCTCAAGACCTCAAGCTAGACTTCCCATTTGATCCTGCAATACCATTACTGGGCATCTACCCAGAAGGAAAACAATTCCTTTTACCACAGGACACTTGCACTAGACTGTTTATCACAGCTCAGTTTACAATTGCCAAAATGTGGAAACAGCCTAAATGCCCACCAACCCAGGAATGGATTAACCAGCTGTGGTGTATGTATACCATGGAATACTATTCAGCCATTAAAAAGATGGAGACTTTACATCCTTTGTACTAACCTGGATGGAAGTGGAACACATTCTTCTTAGTAAAGCATCACAAGAATGGAGAAGCATAAATCCTATGTACTCAATTTCAATATGAGGACAATTAATGACCTAGTACATGGTGGGGGGTGGGGGAAGGGGAGAGCAGAGAGAGAAAGAGAAGGAGAGAGGTGGGTAGGGGAAGGAAAAGCAGAGAAAGGAAATGCAGGAGGGAGATGAGAGTCTCAATGTGTGACACAACTTTTGGGGGAAGACACAGTTATAAGAGGGACTTTGCCTAACAAAAGCTATCAGTGTAATCTGGTTTCTTGTACCCTCAATGAATCCCCAACAATAAAAAAAAAAATTGTTTTGGAGACACACCTAAGATCCTCTCATGCACACTAGCATGCTGTGCACACTGGTTGAAAATCATTGCTTTCTGTGGCCCCTGCTTTGAGATGTCCCACTTTTTGTGGCCAAACCAATGTATGCCTCCCACATATTAACTTACAAATTCATCTGTAATTCTTATCTCCCTGAAATGTATAAAACCAAATTGTAACCCTACCACCATGAGTCCACTTGCTCAAGACCCCTTGGGAGTGGCTTCAGGTCATGGTTCTCAAATTTGGCTCAGAATAAATCTCTTTAAATGATTTTACAGATTATAGCTTTTTTCCCGTTGACAAACATAACACAACACATCAGAGACTTAGTTGCATTAAGTATGACAGAAAGGGAATTGCTATGCTATAAAAACAATTCATGCAAATAGAAGAGGTTACAAGTCCATATTTCCAAAAGTTAACTACGTACATAATTTCAAAAGGCATACACAAGTCAGTGCTAACACTATAGAAAACAAAAATGGCTAATAAAGGTAGACAGTGTTTAATCTCAGTGGCAATCCAAGAAATCTGAATACAAAATCAGGGTGATTATCATTTGTCAAATAAATTAGCAAAGTTTATAAAAACAACAAGATTCTGGGGAGATTACGATGTTGCAAACACATTCACATTTACTAGAGTAGAAGAAATAAGCATAGAATTTAAACTTTAAAGATATTCACACCCTTGACCAAGGGAAATTTATTCTAAGGACATTGTATTAGTTTCCTCCGGCTAGCATGCAGGGAACCACAAACTGGGTGACAGAACCGAATCGTCTCACAATTCCAGAGGGTGGAAGATGGATAGCAAGATGTCAGCAGGGTTGATTTTGTTTGAGAGGGCAGACAATCTGTCCCTTCCTCTCCTTTAGCTGCTGGTGATTTGAGGCATCTCTGGAATACTTGACTTATAAATGCATCACCCTGTATACCTTTGTGCATCTCTCTCCATGCGTCCAAACTTCCCTTTGTTATAAGAGCACCAGTCATATTGAATCAGGGCCCATCCTAAGGATGTCATCTTGACTTGATCACCTGCACAGACCCTATTTCCAAATAAAGTCTCACTCACACGTGCAGGGGATCAGGACTTCAATGTCTTTTGGGGAGGCATAATTCAACCCAAAAGACATAATCCAAAACTAAAAACAAATTTATTGTAGTGTAAAGGAATCCAACCTAATGTTATTTATTATTGCAAAATATTAAAAAAATAATATAAACATGTAATGGTGTGAAACAGTTAAATTAGATTCCACTAAATGCAATGAAGCCATGAAAATGACGGTATGAAGAATTTTTTAAAAATGAGGGCAATACATGCAGAGTTAATGCAACAATTTAAGTAATAAAATATACAAAATCATGTAAGTGCTGCATTATCAACAATACAAAATGCATAAGAAAGAAAGATTGCAAGGAAATGTATTAAATCAGTCACATTGATTGTGAGAGTTACAGAGATGAAATATTGTTAACTTTCATTTTCATTTTTTATGTTTTTCTAAGGATCCACATCGAACCCATATTTATTTAAGAGAAAAAATGGATTCTGAAAACACCTATGGTGCACTTAAAGATAAAAAGATTGGGCATTCATCCCTTCACTCATTACAGCTGTGAGATGTTTGACTAGTAGGCTACTTTGTGGGATAGAGAAAATTCATGAGAACCCCAGGACCTCCTATATTTTATAGGAAAGTTATTGTATAACAATACGAAGACCCGGGTTTTCTAAGCATGTGCACAAATTTCCTGAAGATCTTGTTCCAATCCTATGTAGTGGCTCAGTAAACCACTTTCCCTCTCCAAACTTTATTTTGTCTATGTGTGAAATGAGGGAACAGTGCACTGTGGTGGTTCTGGAGGAGATTCTGAGTTTCAAGCTGAAATTACTCCTTCCCTGGGCAGCCTCTTCTCCATATATCTCATAACCTGTGGGTGTCAAGGCTGATCCCTATGCATCTTCTTCTGCATACACCTGCTTTCTGGAATATGGCGGCCAGGACAACTCACTCCTAATTCTTTCTCCTCTGTGTGTGAGAGTCTAAGTATTCAACTTTAATTTCCTTGCTTGTTTCAATTCCTTGATTTTCAGGCTACTATTTTCCAATAAAAAGTTTATTCTTAAGGAGCTGACATTAGTTATGGAATAGCCACTGATGATCATCTTCCTAAACAGTCAACATTTGCCAACAAGGTGTTTACCTTGGTTCAATAGTTGCACCAAAATTTGGAAAATATAATTGAAATACACCAAATTATAAGTATTTGAAAAAAAAAAATTAAAAACCTTGAGCCAGATGAGATAAAGCACATTCATGGTGGTATGGACAACTTGGACTTTATCTTACAAATGCAAACATAACCTAATCATATGTACCCTTATATTAATTTGAAATAAAAAATTTATAAAATAAATATTAATGACTACGTAAAAAAATAAAATAAAATAAATTCTTTTGGTTCAAAGTAAAAAAAAAAAGTTCATTTAGGTGTTGAATGATCTTATTATGGAATTGTGGAATTAGAGAATTTAGTTTTGAAATGATTACCTGAATCGGAATTTATTCAGGTAAGGATGACCTCAGGCTTCCTTTAAATAATAGTATTGTTTTAAGAATTAGCAATATTAATTATAACATTGTACATTTATATATAACATACTACGTTAATAATATTTCCATTGAATAATAAGTATATATGTAATTGGGGCAAGAATTTTGCATCTGTTGTAATGCCCCTTAGGACTTACTGCAAGAGCTAAAATGTCCTTAGATGTCTTCATAGAGGACGACTTTAACCCCCCACTCTGCTTCCTATTTGCATCAGGAAGAAATTTCCCATTGGCATCACCATCGTCTTCTGAGAAAGGAAGCTTCTGTTAAATGAAAGGCTACTTCACGGGCTGATCATCCTGACTCACTTAGCAATTCAGATACAGAGGTAGGAGTTAGAGGTTGCAAAGCCTCTCATCACCATAAAGGATGAGTAATTTGAAATCTGTGAAACTGAAATTGAGACGCCAGGGGGTGAGGAAGGGAGAGGGAATAAAAAACAAGAGGGTGGGGTGGGGAAAGGAGTCCCATGTGTGGGCTGGCTTTTCTTAGCAGACAAGAAGGCTAATTGCTTCAAGAATTCCTGTTTTGTGTTATCTTTGTGAAACTCCAGCTTGATATGAAGTCTACTATATGAAAAATGCTGTGTGTGAGTTGTTTCTGGTCTAGATTCTGCTTCTTCATGTGTACGTGGGTTTTAAGACTGATATCCACCCTACATTGAGGTGGTCAGGAATCCCAAGTGTGGGGTGTGAGTTTATATATGTGTGCTGCATGTTATTTTAGTAATAATATTTCCTTTACATAATATGCATATGTGCAATTGGGACAAGAATTTTGTAACTATTGTAATACATGAGGCCATGAGATTATAAGAATTACAAGTACCTTGGACTATGAATAAATCTTGGGAAGGCCACAGGCTGAAGAATTGGAGATTCAAGACAATCATGCTTCTGTCTTGGGTTATTAAGCTTCCACCGGACGTCTGGATTATGCAAGGACATAACTGGCTTCTCCCTTCAGTAGGCGCAGGCCCCTGGAATGTCTCTCCACCAGTCTCCCTTCCTCCTGGGCAGCAGCTGCTGCACCAGCCCTCCCTGGGGCCTCCTTTCAAAGAAAGGAAGCAAAGTCTCCAACCTACGCATTTGAAAGCACTTCTTTTTTCTTTTTAATTGAGGAAAGGTTACACAATGCAAAGGAACAATGGGTCTCATTTCCAGCCTCCCCCAGAAAGAAGCTGCTCCTTGATTGACGAAGGAAGGAAATGGAGGCTAGACTTGTCAGAAACCAGCACTAGCAGGAGGAGATGGTGTGGGACAGGCTGCAGGAGAGGAAAACCAAAACTGTTTTCCAGTCACTGATCCAAGGTTTTCCTTCTGAGTCCTTACGGGATTTAACATTTTGGATAACGAATGACCCAGATTTGAGTAACTCAGAGAAATGTGAACCCTCTGAGCTTCCCAGAGACTGTGCTTGTCTTGGGATGAAGAAAAAGGGAATAGAAGTTCAATGAGCACCTCTTGAGTGGCACGCTGTGATAGACACTTCACCAGCACTGTCCCATCTACTAACATTTAAACAATGTCCCTGTGAAATAGGCATAATTATCCTACTTTACAGATGATGGATTTGAGGTGGAGTTAAATGACTATTCCGTGCGTGTGCCAAATGCTGCTGAAATGGCTTGCAAGCGATTGATTGAGGAAGGTGCCCAGCTTGGTAGCTGCCACACTGGGCAGCACAGGTATGCATGTGTAGAATTTCCATCATTGCACAAAGTTCTACTAGGCGGTGCCATTCTAGACAGAATAGAACAGCTCAAAACTGTCTGAGGCAGCAAGAGAGTGTTTGCAAAAGCAGAAAATTTGATAGAAACGATGAAGGTCATGGGCCTCCAAGAATTTGGTACAGCCCCATAACTTATGATCCTGAAAGACCAGATAAGGAGTCAAATTGGGCAGCAGGTCCGATGACGTTTTCCTGAGACTTAAGGGCAGACAGATTGGTGGATGTTGGTCACTGTAGTGCAGTGGACAAGGCTGCAGAAAGACTTTAAAACATGCCTGCATTTTAAAGGCAGGCATAGGGGACACACCATACACTCAGTCACCTTTGTCTCCAGCTGAATAAAGGTCAAGGGTGGCTGAACCAGTGTGGACCTAACAGGGCAGAAATGTGGCAGGAGAGGCCGACAACAAAAAACTGCAGCTGATTTTATTCTCACATGCAGAGTATGTGAATGTGCCAGTGTGTCTCTGTGTGTGTGGCATTTATTTTCTTGCATGTTCCAGATTCCAGTCTTAACCCTCCTATGAGTATGTCAAATTGGAAGTGGAATCTTAGCAATGTTTCAGCATTCTGACCACGGTACTTCCCTTCATTGTGGGGGTCTCTTTTAAGTCCATATCCACTTGAGTTTTTGCCTCTCAGAATTGGGAGATGAGTTGGCTAGGGCTGGAGAACAGCTTTCTCTTCAAATGCATGTTGGAAATGTTCGCCTCTCTCAGGTATAATTATGCACACTGGTCTGGAATAAATGGAAAAGAACTAAGTGACATAGAGCTGAGGTCCCCAACCCCCAGACTTCAGATCAGTAGTGGCCCGTGGCCCATTAGAATAGGGCTGCACAACAGGTGGTGAGGGCAGGGGGACAAGTGAAGCTTCATCTGTATTTACAGCCGCTCCTCATGGCTTGCATCACCACCTGAGCTCCGCCTTCTATCAAATTAATGATGGCATTTGATTCTCATAGGATTGTGAATCATGATGTAAACTGTACACAAGAGGAATCTAGATTGTGAGCTTATTGTAAGAATTGAATGCCTGGTGATCTGAGCTGGAGCAGAGGACATAAGCAATGAACTCTGGGTGTCCCTGTTTCCAGACAGGACTGTCTAGCTGCAGGAAAACAAGCTCAAGTCTCCCACTGATCTTGCCTTATGGTGAGTTGTATAATTATTTCATTATGTATTATAATATAATAATAATAGAAATAAAGTACACGATAAATACAATGCACTTGAATCACCCTGAAACTGTGTTCCCACCCCTGGTCTGCAGAAAAATTGTCTTTCTTGTTAACTGTTCCCTGGTGCTGAAAAGATTGGGCACTGTTGATAAAGGACTTACATTCCAACAGCCTCTATATTTGCTCAGCAATAATTCCAGCAGAAATGTTTCCATCAGCTCAGCATCTGGCATCAGAATTGGCTCTGAGATATTTCTAAGAAGCAGTTAACTACCATTGTTGTTAGTGTACCCCTAAATATGCTTGTATATAAAATACTTGAACAAGCCATTCCTTGTGGGAAGAGAGAAGTTTCATTAAAGTTTTGCATACTCTGTGCTCATGTTGAAAATTTGCAATACATTAAACAAAGGTTCTGAGAAGTCCTGTGTTAAAGAAACCTTAATTCTGGTTAAATCAAAATTTCCCAAGCCAGTTTGCAAATTATTTTATTTTCTTTTGTATTTTTCTTTTCTTGCTTATCTGCTTTCTCATTTCTCCCCATTGAAACACCTCACCCTATAGGATTGAGCTCTATAAAACATATATATATATATATAGCAGTTTTGGCTAGGGCTGGGTTCAAACCCTCCACTCCCAGTATAAGGGGCCGGCACCCTACTCCTTGAGCCATAGGCCTTGCCCTCTATAAAACTTATTTTGAGAATACGAGGCATAAGTAAAACTGAATCATGGTAGGAAATGGGGGAGGTATTTGAGGGTAGGGATGTTGTGGTTTCTATCAGCCTGTCCTGAAAGTCTGAGAACAACCCTCACAACTTGGTGAGTGTTCCTTTAAGCCATTGCCCAACTTGTATTTGTTGAGCATAAGTTCTACATAACCTTTTATTTACTAGCTCAGTTTCAAGCACTACTGACTCTATGATCACTTCAGGCAAAAAGTTATCTCCTCCAGCAATCTCCAGAGATATTTTACTTTTACTTAGATGAAACTTCCAGGGAATTGACATGACTTGTCACTACATGTGTTTCTTACCATTTCCTCCTTGGTATATTGTCATGGCCTCCTAATTTACCTCCCTTCTCTCAGCATTACCTTAGAGATTCCCTGAGAGCCTCATCAACTCACTATGTAAAAGTTATCATAGCTAATAGTTGCGTACTTGAACAGCATCCTCACCCCCGCTGACACCAAGGTGCCCCAACCGATGTCTGGGAATCATTTGTACTTGTGACCCCGGCTACACCTTTGCCAGTGCTTTTCCTTCCTCTTGGGTTTCCCTTTGTTCATTCATCTACCAAACACCTAATCACCCTTTAGCACCCAATCGCATTTTATGACTCCTGTGGAGTATTTCTTGCATTTGCAGGATAACTTACTTGTTCCTTCTTCTGTGCTCCAACAGCATTTTCTATTTATCCACATTTTTGGCTATTTCCTTTTAAGGCAAGTGGAAATTATTGAAAATAAACTTGTGTCAAAGAGAATTTTGAAAGCAAAACACTGTATGGAATACAATCTTCTCTTTCTCCTAGCTTCATTTGATAAACTTACACCATCACTGTTATCTACAGTTGCTGCATGGACGGTGTCCCAAACATCAGGTTTTTTCTTCAACTCTTAAGAAAATTGTGAAAGTTTTATCCCTAGTCTACAGAAGGCATTAGGAGAGTTGTCTGGCCCCCAAATCTGTGTTCTTCCCACTGGGTAACTGCCTCTCAGGTGTGTGACTGGTCATGTTATATGTCATTCCACATACAGCACATTGATAATCCTTACTTTTAATTTGAATTCTCAAATAAGCTTTTCAAGGCAATATTAGTATTCACATTATATTAGAATTCTCAAATAAACCTTTCAAGGCAATATTAATCTTCACATTATATTAGTATTAGTATATAACTTACTTTTATAACTAACCCTATTCAGGAAGGTGAGTCTTATTTGCCCAAGGTCAAGTAGCAGGTAAATGTGGGACTAAACCCCTGCAATTTTTCCAGTGCATCACACAACCTCAGCCTCATGTTTCCACGATTTAGGAGAGAGCAGCCTTGGGTTTAGAATGAACACCAGGAAGCCATACTGCCTCCTAAATCAGGAAAGCAGGTTCAGGAATCCCATCCAATGGTGGAATGATTAACCATTAAGAACATACAGGGGAAAGCAGAGCATACTAAACAAACTGAACAATGCAAACAGCAAAATCCAGACAAATGGTCACATTTCAATTAATATATGGTAAAGAAAAGAGAAGACAAAAATTAGAGAAAGGAGAGAGAGAGAGAGAGAAGAGGGAGGGAGAGAAAGGCTATAGACTAAAACCATCATTAGGTGGCTGGGCACAGTGGCTCACACCTGTAATCCCAGCACTCTGGGAGGCTAAGGCAGATGGTATTCCTGAGCTCAGGATTTAGAAACCAGCCTGAGCAAGAGTGAGACCCAGTCTCTACTAAAAATACAAAAACTAGCTGGGGGTTATGGTGGGCACCTGTAGTCCCAGCTACTGGGGAGGCTAAAGCAAGAGGATCGCTTGAGCCCAAGAGTTTGAAATAATATGCACACTGGTCTGGAATAAATGGAAAAGAACTAAGTGACGTAGAGCTGAGGTCCCAAACCCCCAGACCGCAGATCAGTAGTGGTTCATGGCTCATTAGAGTAGGGCTGCATAGCAGGGGGTGAGTAGCAGGGGAACAAGTGAAGCTTCATCTATATTTACAGCCACTCGCCTTGGCTTGCCTTGGCATCCCTTATGATGGCACAGCACTCTACCTAGGGTGTCAGAGTGAGACTCTGTCTCAAAATAATGCATACATACATACATACATAAAAAAATTGGTACATCAACAATTGCACATATGATCCTGGTTGTACATGGAGATCTAAATCCCCAATTCATAGGAGCAGAGGGTAGAGCAGTGGTTTCCAAGTGCTGGAGGGAAAGAGAAATGGTGGTTAAAGAGTAGGAAGTTTCAGTACTTGGTACTGCAAGATACATAAGTTCTGGAGATCTAGCGTAGTGTCTTAACGATACTGTATTATGCACTTAAAATTTGCTAAGAGAGCAGATCTTATGTCAAGTGTAATTACCACGCACACAAATGATAATAATAATAAAGAGGGAAGAAGGAAACATTGGAAAGTGATAGAAATACGTATTTATGGCCTTGGTGGTGGTGAAGGTTTCATGGTATATACATACCTCCAATCTCTTCTTCTTCTTCTTTTTTTTTTTTTTTTTGCAGTTTTTGGCCGAGGCTGGGCCTGAATCCACCACCTCCGGCATATGGGGCTGGCGCCCCACTCCTTTGAGCCACAAGCGCCACCCACCTCCAATCTCTTTAAGGTGTATGTATTCAACTATGTGTAGCGTCTCACACGTCAATCATACCTCAGTAAGGAAGGAAAACTAAATAAGCAAAAAAATAAATTGCAGTGTATGTATATTATTTCTTTTTTGATTTTTATGAAAGATATATAAGGATAAATTATAAGAATAGCAGGAAAATGTGAATACTGAGTATGGACTTCACAGAATTAATACATTATTATTGATTTTGTAGGTATATAATATGATTGTAATTATTTTCTAAAGGAAACTACTAGTTTTATAGAGATAAAAACCAGAATATATATGTGGATGCCACCATACATATCCTGAATATGCTTTTAAAGAATCTGAGAGAGGGGCTAATGATAGGATTCCAGATAAAACTGGATTGGCCATGGGCGGCGCCTGTGGCTCAGTTGGTAAGGCGCCGGCCCCATATAGTGAGGGTGGAGGGTTCAAACCCAGCCCCAGCCAAACTGCAGCAAAAAAATAGCTGGACATTGTGGTGGGTGCCTGTAGTCCCAGCTACTCGGGAGGCTGAGGCAAGAGAATCACCTAAGCCCAGGAGTTGGAGGTTGCTGTGAGCTGTGTGACGCCACGGCACTCTACTGAGGGTGATAAAGTGAGACTTTGTCTCTACAAAAAAAAAAAAAGAAAAGAAAAAAAACAACTGGATTGACCATCAGTCTGTAATTGTGGAGGGTAGTTGAAGTGTATTTGGGTGTTTATATTATTATTCTAAATTCAAAATTGCTAATCATAGAACACTAACAATTAGTAATTAGCTGGAAACACCAATTTCATGAGCAGAAGTGTTGATAAATGTATAGCATGTTTTGTTGGCAATAAATTAAGATATCAAAGCTAAAAACGTGTCTTCCAGCCAGATTCTTGTCCCCATAGCCAGATTCTTGTTTTACCATTCAAGAACAGTTTGTAGGACTACCTATTTAGAAATAAGTTGGCAAGAGGAGAAGAACATCACAAGCATTTCTCCTTGTGTTTTCTATTACCTTATGCTTTATGTTGTCATGGCAGCCTGTGTTTTGCAAGTGGATTGGGATTTACCCCTTGATTTATTATAACATATTTATTTTTGGCATTGAATCAGTTCTATAGTTTTATATCACGTGATTGGTATAAACTATTCCAAATAGAAGCTATGTTTGCCAAAGTATTTCTGGTGTGTTAAAGTGAGTTTCCCTAGTATGCTCCCTATTCTAACATTGACTGACTCTAGATGTGGGCATGTTGGGATTTCCCAACAGAAAGAAGGGAGTGAGTTGGAAGTGAGTTGGAAGCTGCGTAGGTTGGGCACTGAAAGGGACTCTCTGGGTCTGATTCAGGAAGAAGACAGTTATTTTAGTCACTAACTCTAAGAAGCAAAGCAAAGTAAAATTCCATCTGGGTCAAGGTTGATGTGCAAGGAAGGTTCTTATTGCAGGAGTGGGGAATAGTGGCAAAGGGCTTTGAGTCTTAGCAGAATTCTCTTTATTCTCCCTATGTCAGGCTCATTCAGCAAAGAGGCATATTCAGGATCTGGTAGGGTTGCTCAAACAAGTACAAGGACTTGAGGAAGAAGAGTCTGGGCTGGACTGTATTACCTAAGACATCAAGAGTGAGAACCAAGAACAGTGTAGGTTATCAGTTAAACAAGCAGACTTTAGGCATATGAACCCATGTGGGATGCAATGGCCCACATGGGCACTGGATATACATTCTCTCTCACCCTTATATACATTTAATGTCATATATAATGGCAATTTTTCCATGCACACTTTCCTGGTGGGCAGGGAAGTAGTGGCATCTCCCTAAGCTGGGTCTCCATTGTCCTAGGGCTGGTCAGGGCAGAGAATGCTGCTGGCCAGTAGTCAGTGCCCACAGCTGTGCTGGGCAGGGAGTGGCACCATGCTGAGATATGGCCTCTTTGCCAGCCCTGTTTAGAGTTGAATCTGAAGCTAATGCTCTGGGCCAACAGGCATTGACCTTTGTGACCAAGGCTTCCCTAAGTCAGGGAGCCTCAAATTCTGTAATCTATGCTCCATAATCCTAGCTGTTTACTTATCTGATGGAGCTGTTCCCTTGGAAAGCTGTGTTATTCCTGTAATGCAAAGTGACAGAGAAAATAAAAACACCCAGCTGAGAAAAAACCACAACGTTAATGCGAAACACAAACTTTCTATTCATCTGAATTTTCATTTATTTTAAGATAGAACCGTGAGGCTCAGACCCTGGAGCCCAGGGGGGGGCTGTTTTTGCAGCTGCCCTGCCCCAGATCCTTCCCCAATTTGCCTTCTGGTCTTAATTCTTAGCACTTTTTCCAGGAGTCAAGGTGGCAGGATGTGGGTTTGCCCTCTCCGAACATGGCTTGAAGAGCTAAGGAGAGCAAATTCTTAAATTTGTGGGAGAAGAATATGGATCTAATGTTACCGTGTTCTCACCACTCACCCTAACGTTCCTCTGATTGAATACAAGTTTGGCCTGAGTTTCCCAGGAGCTTTGTTCTAGATGAATCTGGCTTTTGTGTTCCATCTGAACCGAGTTTGGAGTCTGATCTCAAACTCTCTCAGCTGGCATTGACCAACATCTGGTTGGCATCTTCTGTACCCTGTTTCCTGGTATTTGCCTGCATTTTTTAGCAATTAGCTTAGTTTTCTTAAATTTTTTTTTCTGAATGTTTTTCAAACAGTACTATCCATATAAGAATGTCAGCCATGGAAATCCCTAAGGAGAACCCTGTTATGTAGGCTGCTTCCTGTCCTTATTCCACCTCAAAACTGGAAAAACAGGAGCTCATGGTGGAAAATGAGAAGAAGCAGTCCAAGTCTTACAAGAAAAGCAGGAAATTATCCCAGAGGACAGGGTTTCATGAAAGCAAGGGACACAACGAGGTCAAATTACACCTATCTAACAACATTGCTTTAGATAGTGTCCACTAGGCTGAGAATTGGTGACCTTAACTAAATAGATCAGGGATGAGCAAATGCAGAATGCAATATGCTAAGAAGTTCAAGGAAACTAATAAAAAGGAAATATTGCCTCTTCTAAAGATTTTCTCCCTTGCACCAGCTCTTACCTTGGGGTGCATATTGGAACCCTCTGGAGAGCACCTAAAAAATATTAATACCAGGCTTCCACCCCAGAGATGCTGGTTTAACTAGATTCTACTCTTTTGAGGGGACATATTTTGTTTGTTTTCCATTTTTTTTTTTTGCAGTTTTTGGCTGGGGTGAGTTTGAAACCACGACCTTTGGTCTATGGGGCCAGCATCCTTACTCCTTGAGCCACAGGTGCCACCCTGTTTGTTTTACTTTTAACATGAAAACCACTATTTGCAACCCAAGTATGAGTTGCCAGTAGAGAGGAAGAGATTAAAAGTACTTAATGATGTAATGAGGTAGCAAAGGAGGCAGCAGCTGGAATCCAGAGCACAGGTGGTTGGCCTGGAATCTAACTGGTGACCAGAGGCCAAGAGTACAAGGTGCTTCCTTTGCCAATGAGTGTCCTCCCCTGGTGGTTTCTAGTTCATGACATTGAAGGCTAGGTTATCTTCCAAGCATCTTTTTTTCACCAAAAGCAGAGTATCTAATGACATTTTTGGCTTGGTTCACAAATACTGTCTTCCCTTAGGAGTGTCATAAGTGACATGGAGGAACCCCTTCCCTGACCTGAAGTATGATCCCAATGCTTTGTGACGCAGGCAGAAATGATGGAGACCGGGAGAAGGGGAATGGTGGTCAGTAAAGACTCACTCAGATTAATTGGTGACTGGACCAAATTAGATCCATACATGAGCCTTTTGATAAGAACTACTACAATGTTAGTGACAATTTATTCTTAAGCAACTTTAATTTTCTCTGGAGGTGTTTTTTCAGAGAAAGAACACATCAAACTGTTTGGTAAGTTGCCTTGAGTCAGTATGAGTGTGTTGCACTGGGAGGGAAGAGATAAACCCAGACTAGAACAAAAAAGTCCAGAGAAACTGAGCTGCCAGCAAACAGTGATGCCCCATCTTGTAGAAAGTCAAGCAGACAGGGTCTAGGAGAGAGAACGGTCTGGGTGGGGGCGATCGGGTGGGAGGCAACTCCAGGAGCCACTGGGTCTTTGTTGTGGTTCCATAACTTCCTCTGTGCCAGGGATGGATAAGAGTATCTAACATAGGGTTTTACCATTATTGATTCATGCCTATCACACTCATTAGAATGTGTATTTTTTAATTTTAAAGAAATTAATTTGGTTTTGCAAAAAGATTAGGTGTCCAAGATAAAAATAATCAAGTGATATAAAAAGTATAAAATGATGAATTTTGCTTCCTGGGAGGACCACCATCAAAATGTTATGTGTCTGTATGCACAGGCAAATGAGTGCTCTTGTAAGATCAAATTTTAAGGGTTAAAAACTAGTTAAGTGCAGAATATTGTGATTAGTAATTAAGATGCTATGAATGTCCAACAGAGCTGCATAGGGAACTCTGACAAGCGTGGTTTTCTAAGTGATGTGTATAAACAGGGAAGGAAATAGGCTAAAGTTATATGAGTAGTTTTGAGGAATACTGGCAAGGCAGGGCTGTCGACAAAGATAGTCACATTTCAAAAAGGTGAATAAAGACATAAAATTTTGCAGCAATAATTTTACTTGCTCTGAGACACCATTTGAGAATGGATAGATAAACAGATAATTGGTGAGCCCTCAGATAGGAATTTTATGTTCACCAGGAGCCAGCATGCACTTACTAAATTAAATCAGGAATTAGGTTAGAGCACTAGTCTTTCTTTTAAAAAGGGATCTTTAGATCGGTAGCTCAAGAAGAAGGATTAGAAATGGTCTCCCTGGAATGAATCAGGGACTTGGAATGTGACATAATGATCTTCCTGCAGACAAGATGGAGGTATATGTTCTGAATAGAGTTGAAATTGGAAGAACTTTTAGCTAACGTACTCAAAAGACACTATACACTAACCAATCTTAGCTGAAGGTGAGAGGAGCTCTATTCTAAGACCTGCCTTATTTTATGCTTTAATATTACCTTTTTCTGGCATATAGTAGGTGATCAATAAAAATATCTGCTGAGTGATGAAATGCAGGAATGAATGCAGGAACAAATGAATGAATGATGTCATGAATCTGGGAGGGATAATTAACTAATTATCTGGGTGATGCAATTTGATGCAATTAAGAAACAAGCAAAAAATCTCTTAAGCAATGGTCCAGATAGATCACAGATCTGCCATGCAGTAGGTGGAAATGAAACTCTGTTCTTTCATGTAGAACTCAGCTGCCAAAGCACAGACTAGAGGGTAATTGGCTGCAAATAAGCTTTCTTGATTTCATGAGCTTCTTTGTTCCCTGGATTCATGCTGTCATAAGACTGTGATGGATTTGGGATACATTTACAGAGTCCCACCAAATCTTTCTCTCTTCTCCAGTGCTCTCAGAAAGAGTCTGTGGTTAGCTACTAAGAATTTGTCATCTTACTTGACAATCTCCTCACTGTGGAGACCTCACTGGGAGTTTGTGGCTCCCATGTT
This sequence comes from Perodicticus potto, assembly GCA_963574655.1. NCBI lineage: Eukaryota > Metazoa > Chordata > Mammalia > Primates > Lorisidae > Perodicticus > Perodicticus potto. The sequence goes on from CAUYRH010045869.1 coordinate 18,172, forward strand.
GGTGACAGTAGGAAGGATCTCCTAGCCCCCTGGCCTCTGGGTACTTTCCTGGGGAGTCAGTCTGTGTTTTAGTTTGGGATCCCCTCAACTATTGCCAAATAATACACATAAGTTTCCTTTAACTAGTTTTTGGGGGTCTTAAAATGAAAGCTACCCCTTATTATTTTGTTCAGCTTTGGGGTGGACATAACATTGAAATTGTGAGGACACTTGTCGGGCCTGGGCTCACCATACAAACTTTCATGTCCCCTCCTCTTTGCAGGGCTAGACTTCCACACCCATCCTCTCACATGTTTCTCCAGAGGCACATTGTACATGATGAGACAGTCCAGGTGGATACTGATGGGGTCTTTGTATCAGGGAGGCAAAGTAGGGACTGGACCCAGTTTGTCATCTTGTTGAGAGCAGAGTCAGCCTGGTTCATCCTCCATCCTTTACGAGAAGGGACACTAAGAAAGGAGGTTCAAGAGGGGCGGGAGGAAAACCTGGCCGAAGCAGGAAGTCTGGTAGGCCAATAAGAATGTGTGTATGAAGTAACCTAGGTAACCAATGACCAATAGCAGAGACAGAGTCAACGACCAATAGAAAAGGGGAATACAGTCTGCAAGCGCAGAGAGGCCAATGAAAGACTTGCAGCCAATTTCAAACGGAGGGAGTATTTATATTCCTGGGCCAGCCTTGCAACTCTGTGTCTCTCACCTTTTCTCCTTCTTGAGAGGCACCCACTCCAAGTCTCTTTGGAAGTGCTCTAAATTTCTCTTTGTCCTTCCTAAATAAAATCTCTTTGTTAGCCTGAAACGTGTGTAGGTTACATTTGTTTTCTGTCCACACCGCCTGTGCAGCTCGTTTTATTTTCAATTTCCACTTGTTTTTCTTTCCATTACTGCTGAGCCTAGGTGGAACTTTATAGCTCAGCCAAACAATTGAACCAGGTCCACTAGGTTTGGAGAACCAGGAACCCTGACCTCCCAGACTTTATATTCTTGTTACTTAAAGGGTGCTTCATATCACTGGGGGCTTGTCGGGACTGAGGAATCTCTCTGCCCAATCGGACTCTGAGTTTAACAAGCTCATCTGGTGATTGCATCCACATCACCCTTTGGAAGAGCCGGTTTGTATCATCCGAAGTGGGCACCTACCGTAGTGTGCTGTGCAAGTAGGCAGGGAAAGAGAGAAAGGGAAGAGAACAGTAGGGGAGAGGGCAGGAAGAAGTCACGTTCAAATTATACAAATTCACTGGGGGGTGAAAACAGTCTGAATTGGGGACAAGTATAACATAATGTCTTACCTAATGTGCATATGATAACACAAACCCAGAGCTACAAGTTTTTTCCCCCACTTTATTAAAAAATAATTATCATGCACCTAGGGAGAAATTACTTGCATATTCACATTTTCCTTTCTGGTTTTGGAAAAGTATTTTGAAAATAGGTTGAATATAGGTTCTTTTGGTCAGTATTTTACCAAATTCATTGCCAATAGGAATAAAATAATTATTTCCCCAGTCAGAATACTTGATTAAAAAAATTCAACCAGCCGTGGTGGCTCATGCCTGTAATTTTAGCACTCTGGGAGGTAGAAGCAGATGGATTGCCTGAGCTCAGGAGTTTGAGACAAGCCAGAGTGAGTGTGAGATCCTGTCTCTCCTAAAAAAAAAAAGGAAAAAGAAAAAAACTAGCTGGACATCATGGTGGGCACTTGTAATCCCAGTTACTTGGGAGGCTGAGGCAAGGGAATTGCTTCAGCTCAAGAGTTTGAGGTTGCTGTGAGCTATGTGAGCTATGGCACTCTACCAGGACACAGAGTGAGACTCTGTCTCAAAAATAAAATAATAATAATAATAAAAATTCCAAGCTGGAGAAACCAATGGAGCCACTCATTGAATAAGCATATTTTGAACAATCCAGAGTTGTTCTTATGGTCTAACATGGGGTGGGGGGACAGGGCTATAAACACTGCTGCTCTCAGCAACATATCACATTTATTCTATCCTGTGCTATTTCAGGTAAATAATCAGAACACCACGAAAGCTCACTTAAGTAAACGTGTTTTTGCCAACAGTGGAGAAGGAGCTGGAAAGGCTACTCCAGAGGATGTAATGATTGAGGTTGGTCTAGCGAACCTGACTGAAGTTGGCCAGGTATTCTAGAAGAAGATAGCAGTGTGTGCTGAGGTGGTAAAGAAGAGGGCATGCCTTGGGGGCCGAGGTGTTGCGTTATAGCTGAAAGTCAGGATGCAGGGCAGTGGGAGGAGAGAAGAGCCATGAAGCTGGTGGGGTGCACAGGGGCCAGAGCAGAAGGCCCCTGGATGTCTGCAGAGGCAGATTGAATTCCTTCCTGAAAAGAGAAGGTTTGGATCAATATTTTCATTTTAGAAAGATGATTTGAGAGGCACTGTGGGTGATGGATAAGTGAGGTCGGAGGAGAGGGATGGTAAGGCAGACCAGTGAACAGACTATTACATTGTTAAAACAAAACTTGATGGTCATGAGAGATTGCCTTTAGGCAGTTACCAGCCATAGAGGTAGAAAGAACTATGAATGTTTTAGAGATATTCAGGGAAGGGTCAGCTTTCCTACCCTGTGACTGCAATGATTGAATTATTTATTGACAAAAGTTCCCCAACAATTAAAAACCCTATTCTTGAGATTTTTAGCATTGGTTGTAAAAACAACAACAACAACCCAAGAATACCAGAAAGCCCAGGGGGCTGTTTTCTCTCATTTTGCTTCTCAAGTAACTCTTGCTGTTCTCTCTTCTGAAGCTCTACAGAAAACCCTAAGTATCTTTTACCACTGGGATCAACTTCTTTCCATAGCCCAAGTTTAATAACTCACAGCAGTGAACACATCCAAAGAGTGAATTCCCAGTTGGTGTCTTCACCGTGCATTCACGGAGCCCCTTTTAAGGCAGACCCTGGGCTGTGCAGGACCTAGAGAAAGAAATACGGCAGAACAATTGGGAAGGGAGATTTGTCAAATATTTTAAAGAGTTGACAGAATCCCACAAATTTGCTCTGCTAAACCTGAACATTTATCCTCAGAAGCATTGGCTTTCTGGGAGGCATGTGCCCTGGGGTTTGGGATGTTCTTTGGCAAATTCAACAACATTTACCAAGCTCTTATTAGATGCCAGCATCTGGGCTGTGTGCTGAAGCTACTATGATAAACAGCACAGTTCTGGTCCCTGAACCTATGACCTTACATTCTAGCTGCTGCTCTCTTGTGTTTATTTTACCATTTGCTTCTAGATTTTACTCGTGTGACCATTTTTTCCTGAGCAAAATTAGGCTGGATTTGTGTGTGTGTGTGTGCGTGCATTCAGGAAGGGGCGAGGAAGGCATCTCCTCTTGGTGTCCTGTCACAGTTAAAACCAGGGTGGTCTTAAATTATAATTATAGGATTAATTATGATTATTGTTAAGAGTTCCTGCAGATTACATTGACCTTACACTAGATATATTACCTGTACCTGACATTGTGCTAGACACACCCTGCTTTTCCTCCATCGTCTTAGGAGACCTGAGAGATGGATACAATTATGATCATTGTTATTCATGTTTTAGAGATAAGAGAACTAAGAAACAAAGAGGTGAAATTACTGTATTAAAAACTAAGGTTAATGTAACTCCAGAACCAATGTCCTTACCCTTTTCTCTTTAATTGAGAATCCAGAAATGGAGAAATTGTCTAGAAGAACCAAGCCATATTGGGAACACCTGGAGTTCACATCTACTCCCAGTTAAAATACGCAGGGGGAGCATTCTGAGGCAGTCTATCACACAAGAGTCATTCTGGCTTTAATTTCACCTTCAATTGTTCGTAGAGAAGCTTCAGGAGACAAGAGCCATGGCTTCAATTTCTTCAGTTTCCTCCCACAATACCTAAAAAAGTCTGTAGTACATGTTCATGGAAATGAATTCATTTGCTAACATGAATTTTCCAAGTTCAGTTATGGGAAGAGAAGGAATGGGTGATTCATTGCATAAACCTCACTGTCTCTCTCTCCCCTCCCCCTACTCCGGAAAAGTGAAGTCAAAGTCCTGGAGATGACATGGTACCTGCCAGAATAGGGTCTACTACCAACCCATGCTGTGTTCCATTCTTCATCCTAGTTCTTGGGGCAGAAGGTTTTTATCGAATGTATCCTCATTTGGAAAATGAAGAATATAAATTATATCAATAATTATCTCAACAGCTAAATGTTTATTAAATGTTTGTGATTACAGTATGCTAAGTGTGATTGTAAGTGCTAAGCACAGAGTCTGATTAAATTCTTTCAACTACCCCGTGAAATAAGCCCTATTATTAACCTCCTTTACATATTAGGCTCAGGATAAGTTATTTGTTCAAAGTAACATAAAGCCATGATTTGAACTCAGAAAGTCAATCTCCAGGCTCTTAACCACTGTTTTGAACCAGCTCCCTAATACATAGGAAGAGTACAAGGTATGATTGGATGGGGCCCCTGGGGATGGAGGTAATTTCTGGTAGAAATGAGAATAGAAGGGCAGTGCCTGTGGCTCAAAAGAGTAGGGCGCCAGCCCCATATGCCGGAGGTGATGGGTTTAAACCCAGACCCGGCCAAAAAAAAAAAAAAAAAAAAAAGGAGACTAGAGGGCAGAAGAAAGCAGTGCTGGAGTGTCTGCCTGGTAAGCATGAGCTGCTCAGTAGGAAATTCCCACATCTTTAAGGCTCAATCTTCTTTTAGAGGGTTACAAAAATTAAATGAGATAATTTATAAAGAGGCTTCAGGAGAACGTGGTAAGCACTTAAATGTTTATTATTAGAATCACTATTATTAGGTATTTGAACACAGTTCCTTTTACTTGGAACCAGGTTATCCTTAAGAATAATATTAAATGACATAAAATCCAGGGTTACTCAGAGTCACGGATAGCAATGCCCAGTCCCAAAAACAGTTTATTAAAATGGTTGTAACTTCCAGAGTTCTCTCTAGGCCTTCATTCCTCCGCTATGTTAATGAGTTGTAATAACCCTTTAAAAGAAAACCTTTTAACATATTTTCTGTTTATCTCAAATATTTCCTTCCTTTGTCCTCAAGGTTGGGCAGTAATTGGAAAAAAAAAATTCTATTTTCCTTTTTTTTCTCAGATCCAACTCAAGTGGAGCTGTGCCTGGCTTCTTGCCCACCCACCTTTATTCCAGATGTTACCCTGGCGAACCTCTCAGGCTGTAACCAGGCAACCATTGGGAAGAGGGCCCTCCTGGCTCTGGGCCTAGAAACAAAAGAAAAACAA
>CAUYRH010045871.1:0-13152 GCA_963574655.1 Perodicticus potto
TGGTGGGTGCCTGTGATCCCAGCTGCTTGGGAGGCGGAGGCAGGAGACTTGCTTGAGCCCAGGAATTGGAGGTTGCTGTGAGCTGTGATGCCACTGCACTCTACCCAGGGTGACAGCTTGAGGCTCTGTCTCAAAAAAAAAAAAAAAAAGAATGAAATGAAAGTGTATGAAAAACTTAAGGCTCTGTAGATCTATGTAAATGCTATAGTATTATTGTGATGTAATTAAATTAAGCTTAAGGTAGACAGCCCATACTAGTATTAGTAAGTAAAATTTGGATATTTGTTTTTTCTCCCCAATGACAAATCTTCCTGAAGGCATCCAGCTGTTAAGCCTGCTTGTTTTTCATAGCATGATAATTTACATATATTTGTTTTGCAAGACTAGAAATATTTCTGTCTCTTTAAACTGCTATTTTTCTTTCTTTTTTTTTTTTTTTGAGACAGAGCCTCAAGCTGTCACCCTGGATAGAGTGCTGTGCCATCACAGTTCACAGCAACCTCCAATTCCTGGGCTCAGGCGAGTCTCTTGCCTCCGCCTTCCAAGTAGCTGGGACTACAGGCACCCGCCACGACGCCTGGCCATTTTTTGGTTGCAGCCGTCATTGTTGTTTGGCGGGCCTGGGCTGGATTCGAACCCGCCAGCTCAGGTGTACGTGGCTGGTACCTTAGCCCGTTGAGCCATAGGCGCTGAGCCTGTCTTTCCTGTGTTCTTGTCTTGTAGTTCTCTACTACTGTATTGTGTTTCTTAGTTCTACCTACTGCTGCTATTGCAAGAGATGTCTTTGAGAATTTGCTAAATTCAGCAGGGTAAGAAAGTAAAGTTCTAGGCTGAGCACACAGGCTTACATCTGCAATCCTAGCACTATGGGAGACCTAGGTAGGTGGATTGCTTGAGCTCCCAGGTTTCAGACTAGCCTGAGCAAGAGCGAGACCCCGTCTCTACTAAAAGTAGAAAAATCTGAGGCAAGAGAATCTTTTGAGCCCAAGAGTTGGAGGTTGCTGTGAGCTATGAAGACGCATGGCACTCTACCCAGGGTGACAGCTTAAGACTCTGTCTCAAAAAAAAAAAAGTAAATAAAAATTTTCCATGAGATCTGAGGAAAGCATCCTTCTTACACTTTAACTATTCATTTCTGTCAAAAGGGTCTGCTTGAGATAGTCTTTTCTGCTTTTGTATGGGAGAGATTGTCAGAGTTTGAGATGTACTGCAAGTGTATGTATTAAAATGTTTTAGAACAAATACTTTGAGGGTAGAAACAGATTGTAAAAGCTGGTAAAGTGGATTTTAGATACTGTTGAATTATAGAAAACTTGAAGGAAGGAAAAATACAGGCCTTGCTCTTTATAATGAAAAGTTTGGTAAAACTAATGGTGACTTAATGAAGGTTCTGAGCATGTATATGTTCCTTTTCAATTTAAGTTTACCTTTAAAAATTAACCTTTTAGTAAACCACAAAATCCTTAAAATCTGAGAGAAAATTTGTTTTTATTTGTACTATCAACCCAAATTGATACCTTGTTCTTTTGATAATCCAATCTTTTATCTGGACACTTAGGCCTTTTTTGTATTCTATAATCCAGAAAACAGATCAGACATAATAATCCAAAAGCTATTTGTTACCGTTAAAGTTTGAAACATTATAAGTAGTAAAATGTATTCTTGCGTAGTTGAAATTTTTATTCCTGTCTTCTGTTAAGTGGCGATTTAACACATTTTATCCTCCTCCCTTACTGGAGGGGCATCCAACATTCTATTCACCATCCTTTGAGAAGCCCCCTCTGTTATGAAATATTCATTGTAATAATGATTGAAAATGATCTGTCTTAGAGCACATTCTGTAATAATAGTTAAATCCAGGTTCTTTAGAAAGTATTCATGACACCTAAAAATCTTGATTTTGTATAGTAGATAGAATTAGTGCATTTAGACTAAATTTTAGGCATTTGTCATTTTTATTAAGTGGGCTTTTTAATTTTTTTAATTTTTAATTTTTTGTTAAATCATAACTGTACATAAATGCATTTATGGGGTACAATGTGCTGATTTTATATATAATTTGGAATGCTTACATCAAACTGGTTAACATAACAAGTGGGCTTCTTTAAAAGAATGATTTTCTTATCAAAGCTCATATGCTTAGATTCTATGATCATCTTATACCAGTTAGAATATGCAAAGCCTATTTATTTGAATGGCTTTGATAAAAAGTTTTAAGTAAAATTCTGATGACTTATATTTGATTAAACTAACATTTATTTAGAGTTTGATTTTAGTTTAGTTTGATTTGAGTTGCTTAATAGTAGCCAAGGAAGTTATTCTATGTTAAATATATGAGATACATTTTTTAAATCAGTTTTTTAAAAAAGCTATTCCAAGTTATTTGGAAATAATTATAAATCTAGTTAAAAATCAGAGATTCTGAGGAAAATAATTCAGTTGTAATTATTGAGTTCATTTTTGTCAATTAAAAGGTACTTTGTACTTTGTACCTTAAAACAGAAATTTCAATGCTAAATTTTCTTCTAATTTTTTAGAAGTTATATGAGAAGGAATTGCTAGTCAACGAATCTAATACAGGCAAAGTATAGAGCACAAAAGCCTTTTAGAAATTGAACAACTACAATAAACATGTTCAGATGATTTTAGAAGAGATTACTGTCTAAATGTCTTAAATGATAGAATTGATCTATTTTAAAAAGTGTTAGACCCGAATCACTGTCTGAAACAGACCCAAATTGAGGTATTTAAAAGGTCTTTTTCATTATTTGGATTTTGTCTGAGATACTGATCATTCAGGCCCATCCATCAGGCTTTGTTTTGACTTTAGTAGTCTTCTTATTTACTGAAAACTGTGTAATGTATATATCCAGTCTTATTAGAAGATGGTAATGCTCTATTAATATTTAGTTAAATTTTCTGTTAATATTAATGATTCTCTTATGAGTGATGCATATTTTACTAATTGCTATAAACTAATTTTATTCATTTATCTAAACTTTATTTGAATTTGGTTATTCCTAATGACAGTGCCCTCATAGTTAAAATGGTTCTCCAGTTTTTCTCAAACTTTGTAAATCTGGTACTTAAAATGTAAACATTCAAGGGACCTTTTTTATGAGAGTGAATTAACACTATAAGAAAAACACAGCTGGCAAATTGACAGTAGCATTGTTAAACAGTTCATTTCTTCTGTTCTGAGGCACCTAACATTTGGCCTAAAAGGCCATTAAAATTTTAAATTAGATTCTATTTGTATTGTGTAGTAAAAAAAAGTATTTCCTCTGTATTCTCTCCTTCTGTTAAATTAAATTCTTTGTGGGAAACTCTGTAAATTGCATATGGAGATTTGACTATGATTACCTTAGCTTCCTTTTAAATGCTTTCCTAATTGCATTTTGAAAGATCAGATATATATCACATATATGATTTAATAATTTAAATTTCTTGGCATTTTGTATATATACATATATAATATATACACATAGGGAGTCTAGACATTATTATAAGGTCATGTCACTGCATTCGATGTGATCATTCAATTTGTGTTCCACATCCTTACTAATTATGAATGTGACCTTTGTGAAGGTATTTCACCTGGTCTGATCATATTTAATATTTGAACATTTCTCCTGCTTCTGGGTTTTAAGTCTCCTACTTATTTCTGTGAACTTTTAAGAAAGTTCGGAAAACTTACAAATGATTACCAACTTTCATTTAGTCTGTTTGCAGGTTGTCTACAATTGCAGTATACTTAGTTTAAACAAAAGAGTTCCTCCTGAAAGGGATGGGGTTTTTGTTTATTTCGGGCCAGCTGGGTAAATATTGCTTTTAAATTTTTAATTTTGGAGGGAGGGGTTAAATAATCTATGCTTACAAAAAAAGTTGCAAAAATAGCACAAAGTAGTTCCTGTATACCCTTTCACTCATTGTCCCAAATGTTAAAATCTTACATAACTGTGATGATTATCAAAACAAAAAAAATTAGCATTGGTAAATACTCTTAGCTAATCTCCAATTTATCCCTTCCCTTCTTTCCCTTACTTCCATTCCTTTCCTTCCTTCGTTTATTTATTTTTTGTGGGGGAGACAGAGTCTTACTCTTTGCCTTGCTAGATTGTAGTGGTATCATCATAGCTTACTCCAACCTTAAACTCCTAGGCTGAAGTGATTCTCCTTCCTCAGCCTCCAGAGTAGCTGGGACTCTTGCGAAGAGTGGTCTCAAATTCCTGAGCTCAAGCAATCTTCCTAACTCAGCCTCCCAGAGTGCTGGGATTACACGCCTGAGCCTTGTACCCAGCTAAATCTTTCTTTGTTATTTGTCCCACTAATTTTTTTTTCTACTTCAGGATCTGATCCAGGTTTATATAATGTGTTTAGTTGTCACGTCTCTTTGATCTTCTCCAGTCTGATATAATTCCTTAGTCTTTCTTTATCTTTCATGATCTTCATACTTTTGAAGAATACTAGCCAGTTATCTTGTAAAGGGTCTCTCAACTCGGATTTGTCTGTTTTTTCCTTGTGATAGAACGCAAGTTACGTATTTTGGCAAAAATACCACAGAAGTGATATGCTCTTCTTGGTGTGTAATAGTAGGAGGAACATAATATTGATAAGTCTCATTATTGGTGATGTTAACTTTGATCACTTGGTTAAGGCGGTACCTGCCAGGTTTCTCCATTCTAAAATTACTAGTTTTAGGAAAAATTAGCCAGGCATGGTGGCATGTGCCTGTAGTTCCAACTACTCAGTAGGCTGAGGCAGGAGGATTGTTTGAGCCCAGGAGTTTGAGGTGTCAGGGAACTATTAAAGACACCACTGAACTCTAGCTGGGACAACAAAAGAAGGCTTTGCCTTTAAATAGATGCATACATACATAACTTTTTCTGTTGTACTTAATACTTAAATACTTGCCTTACGGGGAGAAACTCTTAGACAAAGTTTGTAAGATATACACATATCCTATTTCTTATGTTGTCTCCTATTCTTGATTCTTTTTTTTTTTTTAATTTTATTTTTATTATTATTATTTTTTTTTTTTTTTGAGACAGAGCCTCAAGCTGTCACCCTTGGTAGAGTGCTGTGGCATCACAGCTCACGGCAACCTCCAATTCCTGGGCTTGAGCGAGTCTCCTGCCTCCGCCTCCCGAGTAGCTGGGACTACAGGCACCCACCACAACGCCCGGCCATTTCTATTCTTGATTCCTGATCTTAACAGTTTTTATTGTGATATTTACAAATGGTGATTTTCTTTTTTCTTTTTTTGAGTCAGAGTCTTACTTTTTCGCCCTCGGTATAGTGCCGTGGCGTCACAGCTCATAGCAACCTCCAACTCCTGGGCTTAAGGGATTCTCTTGTCTCAGCCTCCTGAGTAGCTGAGACTACAGGTGTCCACCACAATACCTGGCTATTTTTTGTTGCAGTTGCCACTGCTGTTTTAGCTATCTAGGACTGGGTTTGAACCCACCACTCTCGGTATATGGGGCCAGTGCCCTACCCACTGAACCACAGGCACCGCCCTGTGATTTTCTTTTTCATCATTTCTTCTCCATTTATCGACGAGAAGTCACTGTAAGACCTCTTCAGTCCCCAACACCCCTAACTCTGTGCTGTTGATCAATAGGGACTTACAGGTATTTTATTCTCTGGGACATATCCATTTTATTGTCATTATTCTCTTTGTTGCTCATATTTTCCGAGATTTGGCCATAGGGAACTTCTTTAAGTTGGCTTTTGTGTCCTTTAACACGCTAAGGTAGTTTTTGAAGAGAAGGAAGAAGGTTGCCTGTTATGTTGGAAGAGCTAGCCGTTGAGGCAGAGTGAGTAGCACATGAGAAGACAGGAGGCCTGGGAGAAAGAAAAGCAAGTCTGCAGTCGCAGAGGGTCTGTGTGCTGTACAGACGGGATGGTTTGTTCCTATCTGCACCTGCTGTTGGGAGTGATAGCAGCACTCGCCATTGGTCCTTTGATCTGGGTTTCTTCCTCACATTCTTTTTTTTTTTTTTTGAGACAGAGCCTCAAGCTGTCTCCCTGGATAGAGTGTGGTGCCATCACAGCTCACAGCAACCTCCAATTCCTGGGCTCAAGCGAGTCTCTTGCCTCCGCCTCTCAAGTAGCTGGGACTACAAGCACCCGCCACAATGCTCGGCCATTTTTTGGTTGCAGCCGTCATTGTTGTTTGGCAGGCCCAGGCTGGATTCGAACCCGCCAGCTCAGGTGTATGTGGCTGGCGCCTTAGCCTGTTGAGCCACAGGTGCCGAGCCTGGCCTAAAGTTTTAATGAGTCCTTTTGGTGTGAGACCAGAAGGATGAAAAGATTGAAGAGCAAGAAGGGAATAAAGATCTAAAGAGGAGGAAAAAAGAGAGAGAGAAAGAAGAGGGGGGTAAGTAAAAGGAAATGTTGACCAAAAGAATAAAGGTACTGAAAGAAAGAAACAAGAGTAATATAGGTGTATAGTAGGGTACTATGGCCCAACCTTAAAGACCCCTAACCTCCAGGGGTGCTGGGTTGGGTGATTCTTTTGAGGTCAACAGCTTTTTGCCAGCCAGCTCAGACACAATACCCCACCTCAACCAGGTAGAGAGGAAAGACAAAGATACTATAAATCAAACCAAAACAAATAAGCAAAGACCCTTATGGAATAAAATTGGGGGGAAAAAAAACAAATAATAGGGACAGAAACACTAGCAAAAATGAAATTATAATTGTTAAAGAAGGCAAAAATGGAAGATTGTATTTAAACTAGAATGGTGAAAAAAAAGAAAAAAATTTCAAGGAAATATGTTGAAATTAAAACAAAACAAAAAACAAAAACAACCCCCCCCCAAACCAAGAAACCAAACAGTATATATATCTTGCTAACTATTGACTGGGCAATAGGTGATCTTCTGAGGTAGGAGATGTTAATCACAATGTTGGTACAGCTGTATGAGATGGGGACTGGAGGCCTCTGCTGATTTCTCAGACCCTGCAGGCTTGGGAGCCTAAATGACTCCTCAGCCCACTCAAAATACACTCCAAGCCATGAACCTTGGCCAAGCAGAAGCTTTCCAGGGAAAGCACTTATCCCTGGGATCTCTCCTGGCGTGGCTGCCTGCTTATCCAGTGCACCAAATCCAGTCTCCCTCTATGCCCCTGATGGCCACAGCTGTTAATCTGCCAAACATTTGGATCTCTGCACTTGCCAAGCATCTCAATCCCTACCTTTGGGCAGGGAAGTCACTAGATTACTTGCCCAAGGTCTCCTGGTCAATGCCGGCAATGCAACACACAGGGGCAGCCCCCAGCTGAACGATATTAGCTCCTATCTGGCTCAGCAGCTCAGTCTGGGGCCCCAGACAACACCCAAAGTCATTCGCACACCGGCCCAAGATCTCCCAAGGCAGTTCAATTGAGTGTCCAAGTCCAAAAAAGACCATAACAGCCCCCAGGTAAGGCTTTTCCTGCTTGCAATCTCACCGTTGCTATGATTACAGCTGCAGGCAGCCTCTGACTGAACAAACACACTTACCACTTGCCAGTTTTCCACTGCTTCTGTCCTCTTAGTGAGGTCCAGAAGTCTCTCACTGACTTCCTGTATCACCAAAGGGAAGCCTCTGGGTGAAACCCACCGTTAAGAGATGCCTGGAGTCTTCTCTCCCCTCTCTCACTGTGTCAGGCTGCACAGAAGCTGCTACTCGGCCACATCATCTTCAATCAGGTCCTACAGTATTTCTTGATTACTTCCAGTTTTGCACTTGAGTCTCTGGGGTTTTCTAAGATCATATTATCAGCAAAGAGCGAGAGTTTGACCTCTTCTGCCCCAATTTGGATGACGTTTATATTTTTCTCTTGTCTGATTGCATTGACTAGAACTTCCAGAACTATGTTGAATAGTAGTGGTGATAGTGAACAACCTTGCTTGGATCCAGCTTTCAGTGGAAAAGCTTTCAGTTTTACTCCATTCAGTATGATATTAGCTGTGGGTTAGTCATAGATGCTGTCAATCAGCTTAAGAAATCTGTCACCTATGCCAATTTTCTTAATTGTTCTCGTTTAAAAAGTATGCTGAATTTTATCAAATGCTTTTTCTGTATTTATTGAGAGGATCATATGGTCTTTGTTTTCAATTCTATTGATATGATGAATTACATTTATGAATTTGTGTATGTAAAATCAGATTTACATCCCTAGGATGAATCCCACTTGATTGTGATGTATAATTTCTTTAATGTGTAGCTGTAATCTGTTAGCTAATATTTTGTTGAGTATTTTTGCATCAATATTCATTAGTGAAATTGATCTGTATTTCTCCTTTGCAGTTGGATCCTTTCCTGGTTTTAAAAACAGGGTGATCTTTGATTCATAGAACATGTTGGGGAAGGCTCCTTTCTTCTGAATGTTTTGGAACAGGTTCTACAGTATAAGTACAAGCTCATCATTGAAGGTGTGAAAGAATTCTGGTGTGAAACCATCTAGTCCATGACTTCTTTTGGTTGAAAATTTTTATTTATTTATTTATTGTTTCTTCAATCTCAGTGCTTGATATTGGACTGTTCAAGAGGTGTATTTCTTCCTCATTATGTTCTAGGGAGATGATGTGACTCCAGGTATTGGTTCATTCTTCCACATTGTTGAACTTCTGGGCAGTGTTTTTTGTAGTAGTAAAAGATATCTTTTGTATCTAAGTGGTATCAGTTGTCATTTACCCCTTTATGTCTCTGATTGAGGTTATTAAAGATTTTACTTTTTGGTTTCTAGTTAATCTTACCAATGGTTAATTGATTTTGTTTATCTCTTTGAAGAACCAACTTTTTGTTTGATTAATTTTCTGCATGATTCTTTTGTTTTCAATTTCATGTATTTTTTTACTTAATTTTGGTTATTTTTTTTTCTTCTGCTAAGTTTGGGATTAGATTGCACTTCCTTTTCCATTTCTTTAAGATGATTCATTAGGTTGTTGATGTGCTATCTTTCTGTTTTTCAGATATAGTCATCTAACATATTAAATATCCTTCCTAGGACTGCTTTTGCAGTGTCCTACAGGTTTTGGTAGCCTGTGTCTTCGTTGTTGGTATGCTTAATGAAGCTAAATATTTCCTTTTTTATCTCATCCTGACTCAGCTGTCATTCAGCATAAGGTTGTTTAGTTTCCATGTCTTTGTGTGGGGATGAAAATTTTTGCTGGAACTGAGTTTAACTTCATTGCTTTGTAGTCTAAGAAGGTACAAGGTATAATTTCAATTCTTTTGATTTTGTTGAGGTTTGATTTGTTTCCTGGGATATGATATATCTGGGCTTTCCATGGGCTGTCAAGAAGAAAATACATTCCTTAGCTTTGGAATTGTATGTTCTGTATATGTCTGTTAAACACAATTGTTCTAGGGTCATGTTTATGTTTCTTTTCTCAGTTTCTGTTTAGAGGATCTGTCTAGCTCTGTAAGAGGAGTGTTAAAGTCCACTATTATGATGCTATAGGATATCATATTGCTCAGATCACGTAAGGTCTGCTTCATAACTCTGGGAGTATGTAAGTTGGGTGCATAAATATTTAAAATTGAAATGTCTTTTTGGTGTGTTGTTTTCTTGACCACTGTGAAGTGTACATATTTGTCTTTTTTCACTTTAGTTGCTTTAAAACCATTTATATCTGAAAACCATTTATACCTGAAAATAAGATTGCCAACCCTCCTTTCTTCTCATTTCCATTTCCCTAAAATACTGCTTTCTATCCTTTGACCCTGGGTCTTGTTTTGTCCTTTGAGGTTAGCTGTGTTTCCTGGAGACTGCATATAAATGGCTTGGGCTTTTTTTTTATTCTGTCAGCCAGCCTGTACCTTGTTAGTGGGGAATTTCAGCCATTAACATTCATTGAGAGAATTCGTGGTGCAGTTCTATTCATCTTATTTTGTGAAGACCGTTGCTCAGTTGTATCTTTTGCATCACTATGGAAGCTAGGGTTTGTCCTTTATTTTGCTTTGCTGGTGTTCCATTGTGATGGTCAGTGTTGACAATAGGTCTAACTATTTCCTGTAAAGCTTGTCTTATTGTGGCAAATTTCCTCTATCAGTAAAAAATCTGATTTCTTCATATATTTTAAATCTTATCTTACCAGGATATAGAATTCTGGGCCAAAAATCATTCTATTTAAGAAAGCTAAGTGTAGGTTGACCATTCTCATATGACTTGAAAAGTTTCAAATGAAAAGTCTGCTGTCACCCTGATGGATCTGCACCTGTGCTCCTGGCTGCTTGTAGCATTTTCTCTCTCATCTTGACTTTGAATGGGTTCATAAGAATGTGTGTTTTAGAAGCATGGTTTGGGTTGAGATGACTTGGGGTTTGTTATCAGTGTGTCAGAATCTTTGGTGATACTTGGAATATTTTCATTTGTGACATCCTCCAGAATGGTGTCATTCCTATAGGGAATTCTTCTTCCCCTTCTGGGATATCTATAATTCGTATGTTTGAATGCTTTGTGAATTTCCATAATTCTCTGAGTGAACTTTCTACTTTCTCTCTCCTCTTTTGTGCCTCTTTAAGTGCTTGTGTTAGCTCAAGAACTTTATCCTCCACCTTTGACATTATTTCTTCTCCATGGTCTAATCTGACATTGATGCCTTCTATCACACCTTGAAGTTCCCTAACTGATGATTTCAAATTCCAGAAATTGACCCTTTCCTCCCTTTAACATTTTCTGAGATGAAGTCCTCCTTCATGGAACTCTATCTAGAGAACCTCAGGCTTACCTACAACTCTTCACCTGGTCCCTGAGCCTAAGATATAGTCATAGTTGGCACGTTAGAATGAGGCCACTCTAAAATGGACCTTCCCCAACTATAGACTTGGAAAGTCTTACCTGCAACTATAAGTCTGGTGCCTTCTTCACAGAAAACTTCAGTGTTCACTCAGTGGCATCGGTCAAGTATGAAAATAAATTAAAGGCTTGGAGAAGAGAGGGTCCTGGCTCATGTCTGGAGGATGACATCCCATTCTTGTGCTTTATGAATATTGCACAAAACACCTTTATACTTTTGACTTTTGGGACCCCTAATCATGGAAGAATCTGTCCAGAGAATCCTACACCTGTTAGTTGAGGATACTCCACACAGATACTTCTTATCTGAGGGTCCTTCAAAAGTAAGTGGGCCTCGAGAAAAGGGCAGGGCTCCAGAACATGTGACTCCAACCTTTCAGAACTCTGGCTTCTTCCTGAGTGCTCTGTAGAGCTGGTCACTTCCCATGGATCTTCCCACTGACCTTGGCCCTGAGTACGTCACTTTTGAGTCCTCTGACACATTCTTCTTATGTCTGGGTTCTCTTTGCCTGGGAAGCTTTGATTCTGATCTTGGCTTGTCCTTATTCACAGATTTTGTCTGACTTCCAGTACAGATTGAGGGAGGCAATCTGATCCAAACCACACTTGGGCTTGGGATGCAAAAGAAAAGTAGATAGAATATGGGTTCTGGGAACAGCAAAAAGGTTTTTGTCAAAGTTTTCCACAGAGTTGAATCACCATGGCTCCCTGTTCCCACAATGTTATAGCTTTGTATTAAAATGATCCCTCACCTGGGGCTGCCCCTCAAAGCTGAAAGAAACAACCAGAGTAACTGCTTCTTCGAGGGAAGTGGAGTACATCATCTCCACTTCTTATTGTTCAAGGTGGTGGTGTGGGGTATGGACTAGGCTCAGGTCTCCCTCCTCACCTCACACCCTCTTGTCTGAGCGTTCTAGCCATCTCAGAGCTGGTTACCTTTGTAAGGCTCTCTGCTGAGGGGGCTAGTCTCCCTAGTATCGGTGCTTCTCCAAAATGTTATCACAGTAGGGATCCTCCCTTTCAGGAAGCCACAGTCCCTGTCTACCCTGGCCCTCCACTGAGCTTGTGCATCACCTTTCCTCTAAGAATGACTCTCCTCAGTACCCAAACTGTCTCTTTGGTCAACTTTGATACAATGGGTTGGTCAGTGGAAGTCTAGATTTCTCTGAAGATTCGACCACAAGCTACACAGTATGAGTGCTTGGCGGCATTTCCAGGAATGGGTGTGGGGTGAGGGAAGACCTCCTCTGTTGTCAAATGTCATGACCTCTCATTGTTGGCCTCAGAAATCAGTCAGTCATAAAGAGTTGGGGAAGTAAATAGAGTCTGTATTAGCAGACAAAGTCTGAAAAATATTCAGAGGTGATGGTGAGGACACATAATCATGATTATAGTCTTTACTGTTTCTTTTCTGAAGAAGAGAGAGAGATTCTAAGTTGTTGGTACTTTATTTTTCTTGCAAATTGGACCCATACTTGAGTGGCCTAGATAGTAGTTTGTTTCATTGCTTTTCAAGCTGTGACTTAAAATCCACAAGAAGAAAAAAAGACAAACTTGACTATGTAATAACAATACACTTGCACAACAAAATGTAAACAGAATCAAAAGGTAATTGACAATCTGGAAAAAAAGTAACTGCAATTCTCACCATAAAGTTAACTTCCTCAAAATTGGATGAACTTCTAGAAATCAGTAAGAAAATAACTGTGCATTTCAACAAAAATGAGCAAAGAGGAGACGGTTCAGAGAAAAACAAATCCAAATGGTGCATAAGTATCAGGGAGAAAAGCCTCTCAGAATGATAAGCATAAAGTAGGACTACATCAAAAACTGCTATTTGCTAATGTGATGGGAAAACTGATTTATGGATGACCATTATATGATAGTAGCTAGTTTGTGGTGAAATAAGTACTTGACACATTTTTTTGCTGGTAGAAGTGCAAGAAGATACATCCTTATGAGGAGAATCTTGGACACATCTATGAATAATATAAATGCACTTGCTTACCCTCCAGAAATCCCACCTATGGGAATTTATATTGTAAATACTCTTTCATCCCAATAAAAATGTGTTTTAAATATTTGCATCGTCTCCCTCCCCTTTCCTGTTATCTTGTCTTCTTCTACAGCTGTTAAAATTATAGGGGTCAATTCCTGCATACATCATTCACGAGTAAAATCCTGGAATCCTCCATCTTCTACGGAGGCAGACAATGAAGACAGACAACCACAGACCACTTACACTTGTGAGCCAAAAGAAAGTTTGAAGTTATTATTTAGGAAACTGCTAGAAAAATCCTAATATGGTTTTCTTTTAGCATCACTGAATAAGTGCTTCTGACCTGATGCTGTTCTACC